>PNEQ01017266.1:0-58025 GCA_003012365.1 Medauroidea extradentata | reverse complement strand
TGCTCGTGAGCCTGACTGTACAGGCGGCGTTGGGCCTTCTGTTGTTGTTGTTGGTGTTCCTGTTTCCCTGCTCGTTGTTGCTGGGGGTAGGGGAGTAGAGGGGGGGTGGGTGGCGTTTCTAGGAGCACTTTGCGAGTGCCTTTGTGGGTATGTGGCTGCATGTGTGGGGGCTTGTATGCAGAGGATGTCTGTCTGTTGGTTTTCCGCCTGCTTTCCACGATTTTCAGATATGCGGGGCACTGTTTCCAGGCGATGAGGAGACTGGAAAAACCATGGGTTTATATAGGATAAGCCCACTTATCCTGCTCAGCCAATGGGAGACAAGCTGTCACCTGATTAGTCGCGCAGCATAGATTGACTTTGATTGGTTGTGATGTGTTGAGTGTGTGTTTTTGTTTTTTGCTGTAAAGTTGTTTCTTTCTTAATCAATGGGATCCACATATTTTTTAATTCAATACTCTGTTGACTGAAAATATTGCTATTGCTAATAATAAAGGCTGATTCTTTGATTTTTCTTTTAATTTTGTCAGTTTCCTGTGTAAGTGGTTTCGAGTCTTCCCAAAGAATCTTGTGGCTTTTTTCCCATGCATGTTCGGCCAGTCTAGATTTTTGGGTTTCGCCTTTCTTGCAATTGTTTTTATGTTCTTTAATACATGTTGAAAGAGCTCTGCCAGTTTCTCCAATATACATATGACCACATTCGCAGGGTATCTGATATACACAGTTGTGAGTTTGTAATTTTTCAGTGGCTGGTTTTACCCTGGTGACCATACTTTTGATAGTAGATTTGGATCGGAATGCTGTTTGAAGTTCGTATTTGTTTCCCAGACGTCTTATTTTTTCTGAGAGGCCTCTAACATACGGAATAACTAGGGTTACTGCTAGTTTTTCGGTTTCTGTGGGCTTAAGTGTTCTGTTAGGTTTCATGTGCTGTTTGATGGTGTTTGCCGGGTAACCATTGGCTGTTTTCGCATAATGGCTTGTTAAAGTCATATTTTGCATGTTTACGTTTTAACGACTACCCTAAAACCAACTGATATACCAAACTCAAAAAAATCCCAGTGGATAAAGACATAGCAGGCTACAATGACATGCTAATGAAATTAAAGAATGAAAATTACTTGAATTTTAAAAAAATGCTGAAACTGAAAATAAATAATTTAAAAATTCAATATTTTTTTAAAAATACAAATAATTATTATTCTTTAATTTTATGAGCATGTCATTGTAGCCTGCAATGTCCTTATCCACCGTGATTTTTTTTGAGTTTGGTATATCAGTTGGTTTTAGTGTAGGCGTTAAAACGGAAACATGCAAAATATGACTTTAACAAGCCATTACGCGAAAACTATGAGAGATAAAAAAATTTTATGGAAGCCAAATTTTGTCACATTTTGTGTCTTAAATAAGAAAAAAAATTCCCGTACAAATAAAAAATAAAATAATGATGATAAAAATTGCGGTAGACCGCGCCCTTAATCCTCTGCGAACTATAGCTAGGCTCTTCAAAATGTTTACGCAGACATCCTCGAGTGCTAGTACCGGCTGTCACACTTCGTGGTTTTGGCGTGTATAAGTAAATAACTTGTACATTCTATCTTGAAAGCTAATGTCTTGATTAAGCCATGTTGCGTAGTTAAAGAATTTTTTATTCCTACAATATTTTGCTTCTGAGATCGCAATTTTGCGCCAAATAAACTAGCAGAATTTTTTTTTACTTTAAAACTAAATCATTACAGTCATATACACCCAACTGTTCTAGTCAGAGTTAAAAATGTAATTTCTTCGCTAAGTTGCACCACTAATATTGCACAGATCGAACACCGCTTTCCGAGTGCCAGAGCGCACAGTGCCAGGACTAAGTTAATAACTTTTGTGTCTGCGCCTGGTAACAGCAAGTCTTTGCTTTGCTGTGCACAGAAATGCTTAAAGAATGACGATACAAAGTCTCGTCGCGGAAGACTGAGGCAATACCTTTCAAAAGTGAACGGACATTCGCATAATTGAGCGGCGCGTTGTCAATATACACATCTCTATTTAAACACTGCAAATAAATAACAGCACACAACTTTTCGACAGTATTGTAAGCTAATATGAAAAAGCACGCCTTAGTCTGCTATATTAAAATGTTTTGCTCAATAAGTGTGAACACCGACTGCTTCACTGTACGCCTTCAAATTGTTAACTGCACGCCCGTCTCGTAGCACGTATTTTATTATAACAGGAACGTCAACTTCCAAATCTCCTGGAGTGTCAAATATCAGGCAGAGAGACGTTTAATCACTTGATTTTAATACTCCAGGGCATCTTTAATGAGAATGATAAGCAACAATGCTAAAAAAACAGGAGTGAAAAATTCAATTTTTGGCCGGCTGGATACTAAAAATTACACACTGTGTGACGGTGCCCCTCCACGTTACACACGGGCTGTACGCAATCACCTTAAGGCTGTTGGTTTCTTGCTCCTTGCCAAATAAAAGCATTACACTGGTTCCGTTTTCAAATCCAAATATCTCGCATTTAATTTTATTGTAAAACCACTCGAATAGCTTCAGTTTAAAAATTATATTTCCTTAAATGTTAAAATTCAGACCCATTTTACTACGAAATTACGTAGTATTTGTACTTTTGTAACGTTTAGAACGCAAAGGATTATTTAATCGTTACATCGTACATAATTAGGGCCTGTATAATTTTGGTTTCCTTCATAGGGATAAAATTCAGGGGTTATTCCTTATGAAAAATTAGATACGTTTTGTTAATGCGGCTTATAGGATTTGTTGTTATTAAAATTGACTGTGATCATTTATTTTGAACATTTAATTATGCAATATTACGTAAACTATTTAAATACTAAAAATTAAATAAAGTTTTTACCACTTACTGCTGTAATGTTCAGTGTAACTTCAATCTACAAATAATCTATTCCAAAGACTTGCACTCTCAAAATAAAACGGATGGCAGAAATCAGCAGTTTTGTCTACATAATAGATACTGTACGATTGTCGCATATCTCATTATGCTATTTTTATTCATTCGTGAACTAAGCATGCTATGCATTTGCAGCATTATTTTTTTTTTGTTTATGAGGACCTCTTATTAAATAACATATCATACACTACAATGTTCACCGAACTCATGGCAAAACTAGTTCTTAGCAATGAAAGGGAGCTGCTCTGTTATATTAATGTTTTAAGGTTGGTTTCTTTACATGTTAAAGATCCTGTTAGCATAAACGAGTTCAAGGATATAATTTAAATAGTGTTCAATATATTTTTTTTTATTTTGAGTAAACAAAACACTCAAGTCATTTTTCACGATTGTAAAATTGATTACCTCCTTTACTTATTACGGAAGGTCATAAATCGCATTATAAAAGAATATACATCATTTTCATGCATAGGGTATATTCCGCAAAGAGTGTATCCGTCTTTTGTAACCATCCTAACGACATATATATAGGCCTATATATATATAATATAATATGAATAAAAGTATGCGACCTTAAGTTTGAAAGGAGATTGTATCAAACAAGTTGATAATAATTTCATAACCAAGTACTTAGTAGTCTTACACACATGTGACATTACATATTACTTACAAACATTATCGGTACACTACAGCGACTTCACTACAGTTAGAGATGATGCATGAAATAGGATGGAATAAAAAAGTAATTAGATATGTTCATAATAATCGCCTGCCACTTGCCTACTGCAACACGAGAGCATACTTCATTGATATCGGTTGCTGAATTTTAAATAACGCAATAGTATCTAATGTCAACATTTTGTTACATACTGCTTTGACATGAAGGCAAAGGTAAACTGTGAACGCTTCCAACATCTTTGTAAGTTTTCCTGTTAAAAAAAAAGTATTATATTCTTTGCGTCATCTTTGAAAGATTAATGAAATATGTGAAGAATTTGTGCAATGGGAATATCACAGGTTGTTAGCTAGACGAGAGAGTGTTACTCACGCTCCTACTGAACTTATGAGAATGTCCTGCGCACGAAATAGTGCTTTCGTTGGTTTCTAATCAACAGTTCTTTGAAGGGATACAAAGTTTCATAATGTCCAGTGATTTATAAATATAAATAATCGCATCGAAAAGTCCGTCACTAGGCTTTCATGCTCTCAGTATTTTATTTAAGTATGTTTTATTACGTATTTATTAATTTAAACAAGTGTGTACAGTTTTTTTGGCGAATTGTTATATTAAAAAACAGTGTACAGTGCAAATCACATACTATCACAAGGTAGGCCTAGGCCTACTTCTTTTGCCTCGCATAGGAATAGGCTTACGAGTAAGTTTGTATTATTTTTAACAAATTCAAGGATTTTAATGAAACCGTAGGCCCGTTTATGAAATTAATTGTTGTATTTTGATAGAATCACATATTTGTAGGAGTCAATGTACGCTTCTAAATTTACGTTTCTGTCCTCCTAGGTTATTACTGCAAGTCAATGGACTGGTCCTATCTAGTGGTTTATGTTACCACTTGTTAGTAAATAAGAAGTAACATTCCAACGTCACTTACGATCATATTTAAATAGAGACGTTAGATTATACACTGTCGTGGTTTCGTGCTTTTTTTTTCCTTCCATGTTGAGGTAACTGCGAGAAGAATTTGAGGTTTTACCATGAAGAACTAACCTAAACAATTGGGGGAAAATTAAATTTTTAAAATTAAAATAACTCGTGTAGTTTATCGATATTATGTTTGATTGGCTAGGTATTACAGTGTTTATGTTCTGGTCGTACGTTCGTGTTGGTACATAAATTTTTATGAGCCTAAAGTAAAGTTTGGTTTCATTGATTAAGATAGGCCAAAGCTTTTCGTTAATTTCTCGGAAATGTGTGTTAATAACAAATATCCAAGCGAATTTCTCCAGAACGTTTAAGTGTTGTTACAGTTCAATGAAACTAGTGCTATCAATCATCAAATGATATAGTTCCAGTTTTTTATATAGGCCTACTGTTAACCATGCTCCCATATGCATATAGGTCCACTTGGTTTTTCTGTAACTTATACATACTAACATTAATTGCCGGGTATTACATTTGTTTTAGGGAATTGGTTAATATGTTAACAATGTGTTACGACATAAATTATTAATTCCTAAGAGTATATTAATGATGAAAGATTCTAGCTCTATGGAAACTTGCATTGTGACGGCCTGTCGGGAGAAGGTTCATTGTAGACCTACACATTTTCAGACAATGTTTCTATTGATTTGTTGCGTTTATTACAGAAGACAATGACAACCAACCTTGGCCTACTGGAAATACTGCCTGGTATAACAATTGTGTGTGTTTATCATAAGAAATATGCAGCCAAATTTATTGTCTCTTGTAAACAGTGACACAATTGATTTAGCTTCATCGTTGTTTATTATTGAATACGATCTACGACATACGTATTTTAAAAACGTCTGCAGTTGCAGTATACTAAGAAACGGCAATTTTTCGGCTGAGAGTGTATTAAAAGTTTTAATTAATGAATAGAAACTCGTCAACCCATATAATCATATACGTTTTCCGGAGCCGTTTGTGCAAAATTAGCTGTTACTACCTATGATTCAGTGCGCAAATGCTACTGGCCAAGCCGTCCATTGGCCCTTGACTTATTTGACACCTTATGAATATCGCTGAGCAAAAAAATTTAACTAATCACTTGCCATTTTACCGTGGAAGCGAGCAGCTAATGAGCAGCTGCTGTCTTCTTGAGAAAACATACATTCTTGGAGGCTAGCCTACTGGCCAGTGAACCCTCGAATTTTCCTGGCTCTGCCAGTCACTTTTTTAGCGTTCGTAGCAACACTTCGGTGTAGTGATAACTAAATTGAAATCTGCATTTACTAAGCAAGCGCCAATGAGAAAATCATAAGTGAAAAATAAATAATTTTTAAGGTAATATCTGTAAACAGTGATTAATAGTTTACAACATTGTAATTAACATCAGTTCCTGCGAACAGTATAAATGACTACTTATTCCTTACCACTTTAATAAATCTAAATGTATTTTGAATTTTAACACGGAGTGTAATTCGTGATCTGTAAGATATTCATTCTTTGGCTTGATAAAAAATAGTCACCAGTTATAGTACATCAAAATCTGGTCATGTGACCACTTTGTCTACGATACAACACCGATTGAGAAGATTTATTTCTTATTTCACGTAAAAATTTTAAAGGAGTTCTGTACAATTATTGGTAGAGTCGTTGGAAGAAATGCACTATCGTAGAGTGGCTCACCCCTTATGGCATACCCAACCCCACGTCCTAACCCCTGCTAGAAGCTTCAAAACCAAATCGTGTCAACACACAGGCCAGACTTTGTGCAAAGTGGTCTGACGAGTTTCCCCCACTCCTCCCTTCAAGGACCGAGCCCTTCCCCCCTCACTCCCGCCATGCGACAGCTGAGGACAGACAGCACACTGCTGTAGGGACTACATAGTACCAGAGTTTATCACCACTGCTGTTCCAATAAGCTGAACACTGTCATCGCTTGGAGGGGAGAGAAGCATAGATCCGACCTTCAAAAGCGCCCAGAGGCGAGTGTGAGATATTCTGAAGCACGGTGGCTAATATAGCAAGTTCACACGTTCTGGGATGCGTTCCACGTGTTCGTGGAAGGTATGCGAGCCACTTTTGACCTATCAAATTGAAATTACTGACATGTCGATCTGAAAACGCCTTGGAACAGCCTTAACACGTCATTTCCAGCACAGTGGATTAGAAGAGGTGGGCTTATTGCACGGCCAGCACATTCTCCAGACTTTAATCCACTCGACTTTTCTCTGTGGGGGTTCATCAAAGCTCTGGTGTTTGACACACCCATCGAGTCGGAGGAAGATCTGCTAGCTAGGGTAATGGCAGCCTGCGACGAAGTTCACGGTACACCCAGGTGTTTTGGAAAGAGTACGTCAGTCTTTGAAATACCGACTCAATTGATGTATTGAAATGGGAGGCCACCAATTTGAACGCATGTTGTAGAATTTCTTATGACAGTGAGAAATGACATTGGTAGTGCACAGACGTGAATGATTTGTCTTATTTTAGTTCTTATTCAAGTGAGACAACCCCACCTAATCTGTTAATGAAATTAAATGTTTTACCACATACAAAGTTGCAGGATGCATTTCACTATGGCGCAGCATGCAGCCAGTCATTCCTAGTTGTATACTTGGCAGGCAATGCCAGTTCTCTGTGTAATAAAACATTTGATGACTTCCCGCCTTGGACGAGAGTTACACAGTTTTTGCAAGAGACAATCCTTTTTCTAATTTTGTCGCTGTTTTATAATTTCGTGGCCACAAATAGAAAACATTTACTATCACGTACTTTTTTTTAAAATAAGGGTGATGCCCCCCATTTGAACATGATAGAGGTGTATTGGATGTACAAATTCCTCACACTATTGTTGATTTTGGTGACCCTTACTGGTAACCATAAATCGGTTTCTGTCAAGTGAGTCGTTTTCAAATTAAAACAATAATTTGAAATTTTTCTCAAACTTCTAAAGCGTCTGCAGCTCTTACTAAGTTATCTGGACCATTGGTTCATTGTCTCAAACTTTCTATTTCCGCTTCAGCAATAACCTGTTTAAGTTTATCGGTATGTTTTAGATACATGTGTGTGTGTATATTATATATATATATATATATATATATATATATATATCTGTATACATATAAAGCTGCAGAATTGTTTTATAAATTTATATATCTTGATTGAGTCAATTCCCGGTTGAATTAATTCCGGTCCCGTTTATGGTTTCCAAGAGAGATTGTTGAAAATCCAGAGTTAATCAATTCCAGTAAGATTTTTGCTGAAAACTACGTAGTTAAAATCTGGAATTGAGTCAATTCCGGTTTGACTTAATTCCGGTACAAATTTCGGTTTAGAAACTGTTCACTTTATAACCCGAAATAAAGCCAACTCGAAATTGACAAAACTCCGTTTGGGGTTTCATGTTAAAAGTACAAATTCGAAGTTGAATCAATTCCGGGTTGACTCAATTCCGGCCTGTATACAAGAAACAGCGAATTTGAGTCAATTCCGAGTTGACTTAATTCCTGCGCCCCAAGGAAATGACCTGTTTTGTTTAACCAAACTGCTTACACAGGCTCCCCCTCCCTTTGATCTATCCCCTTCCATACCACTCTTCCATCCCTCCTTTATAAATTTCCATTGAATCCCCTCTACCCCTTCCCCTTTCTACACCTATCTACAACTTAGCATTCGCTCTTCGATATTCCTGTCAGAGCCTGAAGGTACTTATCCCCACTACCCTCACCCACCCTCCTTCTGCATCTCAGGTATCAGTTACAAACGTTGGAGCCCTCGTAGCTATGTAAAACCATGACAAATATTATATCCAGTGCCAGTAACCATACTAGACCAGGCAGGTGAGTTTCATACTAGATTATTTTCTATCCTGTCTCTACTTTTTTCACATTTAATGTAATATATGTGCAGTATTAACGGTTATATCCTGCATAGTTCACATACTATACATGCCATCAAAACACACAGGTCAAAAAAAATTTCATAAAAAATTTTAAATTTATTTACAATTTATAGTGTGCATAGGCCTACTTGTACATGGAAAAAATACACGACCCTTACAAATGTATATCGAAGCCATGTCAGCAGTGGCGTCTCGTCAGGGTAAGCAAGGCAAGCAGTGCTTGCCCAGGCAGCTTCCTGACAATCCTCTGATTATAATAAATATTTACTTACGACCTTGTCTCTACTAGAAGCTATCTATGACTCGTGCAAATAGGTGAATCTTTTACAAATTCAGCTCGGATTACAGTACTGCTAATTAGAAGATAAGAACTCGTAAACAACCAAAGCAAGCTGTTTAAAAGAGCTTCCAATAACGCTTCCAGTGGGTAGAGTTGCCGCAATAGTAGTACTCGGGTGAATGAAGGGGTTGGAGGGGTGGTCGGTTGGAGGGAACACGAGAGGGGATTGGCTACGTGACGCTGTGTTAGAAGCTACTATTGCAGTGCTTTCTCTCCGAAGTGATACGGATATAGCCGAACATAGCAGATATGCCACTATAGTGGTTTTGTTAGTTACTGTGATTTCAGATAATGCATTACCAGTCAAGTTTTGTAACTTATGCGTTGATAAACAGGCAGACGAGACAGTTTAAACTGACACTAGTAAATTAGAAATTTTCTTTTCTATTGATAAGAAAGGTCTCCGGTGATTATTCAAATGCCATTAGTGGTTTTCTGTAGACTTCAGTTGGCAACACTGGTCACCGGCAGTTGGTTTTACAATTTACACGAATCCAATATGTTGGGTAGTTCCCGCGCTGCACGTTAATACAGCGAAGTGAATATAGGCCTAATAGTTTTTTTACTTAATTTTGGTTGTTGCGCTATCTAAACTAGGGATTTAAAATGGTCTTGCGAGATTAAAAACCAAGATACATAAAATTAATGAAACGAAAACGTGGCTGCAAGTGTTTTGTGGATTACGTGCTAAACCTTTTTCCAGCAGTGAGTTTACTTTTCAGCAAAGGTGTGACCTCATCAGAGAAGGTAGGCCGGCACTTTAAATTTGCATAATTCAGCATGTTTGTAATCATATTCAAAATTTCTGTTTATTCAGATTTTTTTTTGTAAATGTTGCAGAATTAATTCCGATAATGGTGTTTTGTGCTCAATTCTCATAAACATATCTGAACTATATCGTTGTGAGATCGATTGTTGACTGTAATGTTTTTGTAGGCTACTTTTACAATGAAACATTTTGGAAACCCAGTTGCGGAAGCTTTAACAATACTACAACTAACTTCGAAAATTATGCCATTTTGTAAAGTTAGTTTTACTAAGGCTTTATTGCAAACTGGGATTACAAAGCTGTTCTTTGTAAAAATACAAAACTCGTTTAACAGTGTTGATGGCAGTATTTTAAATGAAGGCTTTGTGAGAGTGATGATTATAATGTCCTCGAACATCGGCCACATCACCAGCCGTATTTCCTAACGCGCAGGGTTTGTCGTTTCAGTTTTTTTTTTTTTGGGGGGGGGGGAGATATTTTTGGCGACAGTGACCTTGTTTAATACATTTTTACTAATTAAGCATGTATAAATTAGAAACTTAAATAATAAAACTTCGGTTTTATGTGCTTACGTTATTATTATGTAAATAACAAAATAAAAAAATATAGACACATATCATTCTAAATCTAGGAGGGGGCATTTGTCACCCCCTAAATGACGCCACTGCCAACGCGGCATTCTGCAGATAGTAACATGACAAACTGACCCACCCAGTGGCTGGCTCCTTGGTTTTATCTTAAGGAATCAGGTATCCCGTCATATTGCCTTCACACATCTTGGTAAAGAATCTCTGACGCGATGCCTGATACCTTCACAACTGCAATACAAGCCGTTACGATTTCCGTTACGTCAGTTGCTAAACTGGCTGCCCCGCTTGTTGACAAGGTATATGCTTTTTAGTCGCTTTTATTATTTCTCTCTTCCGTTAAAACGTTTATAGTTTTAAGCACCCCCCCCCCCCAAATTCTACACATTTAAGCGCTAAAATCCTGGTAGTCGCAAATATGATTAGTAGCGTGCCTTTCAAATTAGATCACGCGTCGCCACTGAAAACCGTGGTTTTTCAGCTCCACAGTTAATTGTAATATATTTTCTTTAACGTTGTCTTTCGATGTACCTGACAAGTTAGATGCTACGTATGTCTTCATAGCACCTCTGAAAGCTGATTCTTTCAGTGTGAAGCCGTTATCGTTTGGCATATTTTCATAACGTATAAGGGTAACATTTTTAGCATTTAACATTTTGACATGTTCATTGTGAGCATCTCGAAAAATTCTATCTTGATTGCTATATTATCAGAGCATATGAAATTGCCCCCACACTAGTAACGTACCAGTGTTAAATAAACGCAATCAGTATTTTTTTTGTAAATTTTTCACTTTTCTCATGTCGCCAGACACGACAACAGCTTTTACTGAAAGCCTTGTTGCTGCGGCTGCCCCTGGCTCTTCATAGATGTGTCGCAAATGACTGGTGGTATCGTATTTCCATTATTTCTTGTAGTGGAATGTTGTAGTACACGACAAGCTCCTGTACTTGACGAATCTTGTTGCCCTTCACATATTTAAAAATTCATAGTTAAAATATCTATACATGAAATCATTCGAATGATTTATGTTTTACACAGTGGAGGTTGTGGCATGTAAAAGCTCTTTTAGTTACTTTAATGCATTCTGATTCCAGAAACCGTAGATCTATTTCGTCTGGCCATATTACCTTGTTGTGGTTCTGACAAAACCTAACGTTAAAGATTATATGCACATTGTTGAATATAGTATACTTTCGATTCATCTCAATGCTAAAAATCAATAAAATATGATAATAGTTTCAAAGATCGATAAAAACACTTATTCTGTTGAAACTAATCTTGGGTAACTCAACTGGGTAAACAAATAGCATAGAAAACTCAGACATTTGGCCTACAGCTAGTGACGAACCTCACAGCTGCTACATATTACGGAACACGAATTCATTTTATTTGGTTCCTGAAAACTTCTCTGAGGTTCAGAAAGCAGATGCCTAACCGTAATATTTTTGGTGTGAAAATCGGTCTGTGCCAGGCCTCGGATGTTTGTCATTCGTTTGTCATCACGTTACTTTCAGAAGTACCGGCACTTAATTAAAGACACTCATATTAACCGTTAAAATCTTTGAGGTTCCCAATTTATTTTCACCAGATTTAAAGATTGGAAGATTTTTTTGTGAAAGGTTGACAAACTATTTATAAAAATATGTTTACTTATTCTCGAGTAAGAAATACAAAAAACAGCGAAAGTTTGTAACTATTTTTAAATAATCCAGACAAGCCAGGGTGCCCTTCCCTGGGACGAAAAAGTAAATATTGTAATAAATTCCTACTTGCCTGGAGGAATTGTGAAGCAATTAGTAACGATGGTTAACCGCGCCGACAGTTATGAAAGGGGCCAGTAAACGAGCTGATTATGGATCGCTTTGCTTCATCTCACAACTCGAGCGTGAAGCTGTGCTCGCCCGCGTGTCTGAAAGGCCGCAGCTATTCAGATGAACTTCGACAAAGGGATTCCGATGTGTGCTATATTGATTTCTGTCCCCGCACAGCCCGGCACGTTACTGACAACTATCGCAACAATCCAATAACTGGTTCAGGAAGACAAAGCGAGATGTACTGAACTTAGTGACACGTTCACCGAACAAGATACCTTTCTATGTGGCTGTTAATGATACTGGAAATTCCCAGATAAAAAATGCTTTATACCTCGTGGTATGCATTCGTAACATCACTCCCTTGCAGAAATTCGTGCCATTCGTTAAGAATACTTTCTTCGCCTTTATATTGCTATAAATTCGACATATCAATTTATCAACAATGTCAGTTAAAAAGGGTTCGATATTAAAGCCAGAAACAGTAAATAAAAGTTCATTCCCAACTATGCTTTAGCTTGTTACATCCTTTGACAAAGAAGTTGTTAGTCAACATGCAAAACACTTATTTCAAATTTAAAAAAATAATGTTTTTTATACTTAACTGCAATATTGAAAGTTGTTTCGGATATATATTAGTTGCATTGATTACTGATGTATTAATGCGGCTGATTGGACATTTTACACTAACGATACTCAGAAAAAAATAAGTTCTCCGTTACACTCTCTAGAGACCTACAACTCATTAAATTAAAGAAACGTTATTCATTCACATCATGCAATGTACATTTATCCTGAATTTTTAAAAATATTTTCTACGTTTAAAATTTGTGTTTAAAACAAAACGAGATGTTTCATAGGGTTATTTCGGTATGGTGTGATCTTTATATTAGCTCCTCCCACACACACGCGCATATGTATATATTATAAATTATTATAAATATATAATATATATGTTTTTTTTTATTTTAGTGTTTCGACCCATTAAAGATCACAAAAGTATTTCATTTTCTGTTGTTCTTATTCTGCCGGTACTTCTTAATTTTTTCACTATGTTGGCCTCGTCTTTCGTTTGTCCATTTTGCTGTTATACGGGGTTTGATTTCTGATGTGTCTTCCCAATAGTAGATTTTTGTCTGTATGTTTTGCGGTCTTCTGAGTCTGATATATTTATGTTGGTTTTCTCTAGGTCGATTTTGACTAGTTTGGTCCACTTTGTGGTGACTTTCAGTTTCAGTGTGTGTAGTAAGATTTTCTTGGTTAATCGGGTTTCATCCAGTCTCACGAAGTGTCCAAAGCATTTCAGTCGGCGTTTACGGAAGTCACTTTCATTATTAGAGTACATACTCATTTATTTATTTTTGTGTCTGTACTCAATTTATCTTAAAAAATATATAGCCTATATACTGCTGCTACTAACGTAACTTGGGCGGGCGCTTGAAATTTAAAATGTACAGTCATGTTGTAAGTACACGGAAAATATTCTTAATAATTTTGCCTTGTTCTCAAACAATTACACTAACAGAGTTTATATATTTCTTGTTATATCCTCAGATACGTTTCGTAACTGTCAACCGCATATAGTGAAGTGTCGTTACGTTGCTAGCGTGTACAGATAACATTTGGATGCGATCTCACGTGCCCGCAGCACTCAGTTATCGCCAGGATTGCCTGGCAAATCGCTGGCGCGTGATTGGTCTACCGGCCGGCGGCTTTCGCAGCACCCTCGCAGCAGACATACCTCAAACAATATCTACGTGAGACGCATACAAAACGATATCCATCCTACTTCATAGTAACACAGTATTGACTGATGATACAACGGGAGGGAAGTGGGATGTCATGGATCAAAGGAGATTCTGGACATTACTCTGAACGTTAATTGGTTGGTATCGATTTCAATCCCGACGAACACTTCCTTAACAGTACAATTTAAAACTTTCTGTTTCAATTAAATTTGTTATTCTTCCCGGTTCTCGTTTGGTCGCTAAAATATCCGATTATGAGCTTATTCCGGACGTCTTACGGTCTATATCTACTCAGATTGAACTTGAACCTATTAGTAGGTATAATTGTAGTACACTATGCGTCAACAGTTTCTTATATCTACGAATCATCCAATTACGATAACATTAGGTGCACAACTTTAGAAGTGTGTGTAAGCTAAACATGACGGATATTCCAATATAACCTTTACATGTAAAATATAAACACCCATTTTGTGTTGCATTTTCTTGAGTGCCACATTTTGCTATAATTTATTATTTGAGAACATTTACCGCGTACGTTATTATTTTCCGAACCATATAAAAGTGATGTAAGAGTTGAAATTCACATACCTTACAGCCTTGTTACAGTTAACTTTGTTGTGCATTTTTACATGACATTATATCATATTGTTTGGTTTTAGTCAAATATTCGATAAACCTGTATAATATTGTTATTAGTTGAACACCCGCGCATTAGTTTTTCATACAGGAATTTTAAGCGAGCGAGGTGGCACGGCGGTAACCCGTTGGACTTGTATTCGGGAGGACCCGGGTTCAATCCTCGTGTCCAGCCATCCTGAATTTGCAGGAATCTCTCCAGGCAAATGCTCAGATGGTTCCTTGGCACAGACCATGACAGACTCCTCTGCCAGCTGCTGTCATTGTACCAAGTTGTGTGATGTCGTCTCTAATTACCTCGACAAGACGTAAAGCCCACTTACCTTACCTACAGGGCTTTCCAATGCGGCAATTATAAAACGCTGAGAGTTGTTTTTTTACCTAAGACGAACTTTCCACATTCACATACAAATACGTACAAATAATCCGAAAAATAGGTAATAACATGGGTCAGCAAGTTCATAAGCACTCCAGTGCGTATTTTTCTAAACTTGAATTTACCTTCATGTTATGTTACAATTATTTCTAGGTTTTCATGTTTTTTTTTTTTTTTTTTTTAAGTTGTGTAAACTGAAACGAAGTCGATTTTAGTTACTTGCCAACATTCGTAACGAATGTGTCTCACGTTATCGACATAATCAACTAAAACAGAAAACTAAAGGAAAAGCGGTTAATATGTGCCGTACGGAAATGACATTTTACCCACATAAGTCTTTATATCTTTAACATGACAGAGCATTATGATATTTCAAACTCTTGCCTTACATTAATAAAAATCGTAAAACTGCCAAACTGTATCCCAGACAGCAAAGAGCACATAGCAAAAATGTGAGCATTTGCATTCCAGTGATAACTTTCTTAAATCCACAAAATTCACTGTACTAAAAATGTTTCGGAACTCGCATTTCGGACTACGTTATACGCATTTCAGTTGATTGCTCCGGGTTGTGATTTGAGAATACAAAACAGTCTGTGTTGCTGCCTCATGTAGTGTAATAATCCATTCACTACAGCCGATATTCTGAGGTTTGAACTCTTTCACCCAAAACCATGTTATGCATATGTTTTTACTGAGCAGTCTATTTCTATTTCTGATATTGCTTCGAAAAAACTGTTTGATCTCAGTAATGAGACTGTTTTAATACTGTATATCTTCTGTTGATTCACGCAGGCCTAAATTAAGACGCATAGTTTGTGCTGCATGGTAAATATATATTCCCCAAGTCTGTATTCATTAAATCATAAGAAATTTACTGCAACGACTGTTTTGAATTATCAGATAGTTATAAAATTTATGAACACGGTTTCCATTGTAGAAATTATACTTAACATATATGTATTACGAATATCACGTATTTCACGGTTCTGTTTGACTTAAATAATGTAAGTAAATTAATAGTCTGTTATGCACATCAGCAAAAACTGACTCTAACCAATAAAAATAATGCAGATATCGCATCACAATTTCGTTTAAATACGAATATTAACTTAAAATGGACGCAAAAATTCATATAGCGTAAGTAAATACAACTGTAATTTTATTTTTACTAACAGGTACTTTAACACAGAGACGGGTATACGTTCACTGCCCAAACACCGTAACAGTTAACGTTAACCACTATTTTATCTGAATTTTGGTAATTTAAAACTCGCGAGAAAATGCGACTAACAGAAAGTTGCTACATTAAATCACTACGTTAGCAAGTGTAGGACTAAATTAGAGCATCAAGAGTTAAAAAAAAAACTGGAGAAGTGTTTTCAAGATTTCCGTAAGCCAGGAGACCCTATATTGCTTGCAAGCTTTAAGACACATCTTGTGATCGAGTGAATATGGTCCCATGACTGAGTAAACATGCCTCAACCAAGCAGGTTTCTCAGTATAACCGCTTTATGTAGCAAAACATTCACACTCACGCTACGATGGGGGCTTGAGCACAGGAGGCCAATGTCCAGCCAAACAGTAGGAGTCAAGTTATACTGCACCTTTTAAAAAAATTCCTTGACTCACCTTCATTTATGCGAGCAAATATATCAATATTTAAAAAGTGAAGATATTTTGGTCAGCGCTTAACATCGAGGTCTTATTCGCTGGTGAAGGGTGATGTGATGTGAGTATGGAGCAGCGCCGGAATAAATGGGCGGGGGAAACAGGAGATCCCCGAGAAAACCCACCGACCAGCGGCATTGTCAGGCACGATTCCCACATGCGAAAATCCGGAGACCGACCCGCCGGGAATCGAACCCAGGTCGCCTTAGTGGGAGGCGAGATGTCTGACCTCTCGGCCACCGTGGCCCTTCATGTTTAAAAGTAGCCTCTGCAAAGTACAGCTTTGTTCCAAAGAAAAATGTGTTTAAAATTTGTAGTAATAATAACATGAAAATAATTGCGAAGTCATTGAAATAGTTCAGAAGAAATCACCATGGAAGGTAGTTCACTTCTAATGGAAATGTTTGTTTAGTAATTAATTTTTCTTGACAAGTAAAATATTTATTTTTTCAATACTGTTTCATAAGAAAGCCGTATAACATAGAATCATTTATTTTGCATATATTATTTGTTACAAAGCAATTCATTTATATCGCAGCTCGACAGGTGTAAAATAAGCGCTTATAGGCCTACTGCGCTGACTCTGAAATATAGAAATTAGAGTTTTCACAGTTATGTATAATACTGCACCTCGTAATTATTAATCCGTGGTTTAATACTAAAAATGTTTCAACTTTGCTCACTGTTAAAGGGATTTTTACTTATATAAGTGATACTTCATCCAAGAAACACTTCTCTTCTCACGCATACTTTTTGAACTACATAAATAATTTCGAAAATACTACTACCAGAAATGTTTGTTATAAAACCTAACATGGAGTGAGTGAGACGATTTTGATCTATACCATATAGGTCTTAGCACTGGTAGTGGGTGGCATGAGGTAGGTGACAGGCAGAGCAGGAATGAAGTGCAGGGGAAGCCGGAGATCCCAGAGAAAACCCGTCGATCAACGACATCGTCTGGCACCATTCTCACATGGGAGAATCTCGGTAGACATTTCCAGAAATCGAGCTTTGATCGTCTTCGTGGGAGGCAGGTGCTCTAGCCACTACGTCAACAGATACATCTTCTCCCACATACACTCCATAAAATGGCTTAATTTAAGAGATTTTGGTCAGAACTTAACATCTGCCCAGGCCGCCGAGCGACAGACGTGCAGAGCTTCGTCCTCTACTAGAATATTCTAATACTACTCACCATACATAATTGATGTCTGCTTAGGAATAGCATTCAAAGTACGTTACACGTGTTTATACCCATTACATGTTCACCACTAATAATTAATGCATATATTCTAGCGGCCGAAAATGGCAAAACTTGGTGTATTTGTGGTAGTTTTTAGGTAAGTAAATAATGTCGCAGACCCTTGTAAAAGGTATAGGCAGCTGCAATACACCTTTGTCTTAAATATCTCGTTATAAAATCATAGTGCCACCACTTTAGTCTCGTTCAGGCGCGTTGTCTACGAGAAGACTGCACGATACTTCAATGGCATGCGCCCAGAGGCTGGGGGATACGCGATGTGAGTGCTGTCTCGTCCTTACCGCTTCCACATTTCCAGGCCTTGAACGTGCAACATAGGTTCAACCAGACGGCCACCTTAAGCGCAGTTGAGGGGAGAGATCATGTGTATGAATCAGCGCAGGAATGGTGGGGCGCAGGGTTACCGAGAGATTCCCAAGGAATCCCGCCGACCAGTGGCATCGTTGCGAAAATCCAGGGACCGACCCCGCTAGGAATTGAACCCGGATTGCCTTGATGGGAAGCGAGTGCCTCGTAGAATGGAGCTGTTAATTCTAACTGTCGCAAAATTTAAGTCTTGGTGGAAAACGGCTTTTTTTTTCAATTTTATTGTATTCAAAAACATTATAGAAATGAAACACTAAGCCAAAATTGTTTCAAAACAGCATTTACTTTTGATTACTATACAGAATACATAATCTGCAAGCTATGATATGAAATATTGGTCATATATTTTCAGCTTTAGGGCACTAATGCATTCAATGTCGTCAAACCGACCGTCGATTGAAGTATTACAAGCGTAATGACTAATGTCTTACTATATTTTAAAAATAATGTTACAGCTATAGTACTCTTGTGAGTAAAACATATAATGTCAATATTAGTTTAAAAAAATTAACACTGATAGATGACACACATTATTTCACGCAACTCAACTGATATCCGAGGATAGACCGGATGTTACTAGCCCAAAATTAATATAGGCTTGATGAAATGTGTGATCACTGATTTTAAGTCCATTTATTTGATGGCTGCAACTTCCAGTGCTAGTGAATTTTTGCTCATGCCAGTTTTGAGTACTAAATAGTTGAAGGCTTAAGGGACTTCACTACCTACACTTGAAACGTGTTGTGATTTGAGATTATTCTTATTTAGGTGAAACTACTTAACGTCATGTGCATTTGTATATCGGTTCCTTTAATTTGACAGCAGGAGATAGCTTTCCAAAATAAATGAAAATATTGTCAAAACATATAAATAATATAGGTACATAAAAATGGCAAAGACTACCGGCGTATGTGACTCTCCGCAAACAGACACACTCGTCAAAATATATATTGTATGAGAGGGATTGCCGAGGGTCAGAGAATCGCACACCTTTGCGCATATTTTATGAATGGGAGCTCGTATCAATCTGCATACCCCTGAGTGCGACATGAAATGAGGCCCTACGATGGAGAATCGTCCGAATAAGATGGGCGGCGGAAACGAGAGATCCCCGAGAAAACCCGCCGGCCAGCTACATCGTCCGGCACGATCCCACATGCGAAAATCTAGGTGCAAACCCCGCCGGGGATCGAACCCGGATAGTCTAGGTTGCAGGCGAATGTCCTGACCACTGGGCTGCTGCGGCTCATACACACTCGTGAGTGCTGAAGAGTTCAGTGCACACTTTGTGGCGATCTCAGTAGCTGCCTGGCGCCTATGGAAATCGTCTCACATACATTCTATCACTGAACAACTCAATGATCCAGTCACGAAGGTGTAGTGGTCGGAGACAGGATGCTCTTTCATATTGTAACGTTTTAAGTGGTAGACTTTAATTGGTTTTCTTTTCGCGTTCGAGGCTCAGAACTGCGGTGCGCTAAGGGCGACACAGCATGCACATTTCTCCTCAACTTAGCCTCTATGCGCCAGTCACCAACCCCCCAAGTGCTGTTTTGTCGACAATAGAACGCTATAATGACACGCTCAGTGATTAGACGTGTACAATACACCTTTAATATTACGTCACTTATTGCAAGAGCAATCTTAACTCGGAAGAAATGAGAACTCGTACATTATTTCACTGATTCCCTATGGAGCAGTTCAAACTAATTAACTAGTCAGTGAATAATACCTGATTGACATGGTGGATGTCTGAACTCTATATAGGCATAGGAAAATACGTACTGTTTAGCATGGTTTTTTAATTAGTTAAATTAGTTGAAACAGCAACATTTTCAATGCTCAAAAATATTTCTCTGAATTATCATTGATTATGATATCCGACTTTTAAAAAATTTTCTTTCAAATATTAATAATTTATATAGACCACAAAAGCAAACATTTTCGCGATGTTCGATAGGGAAAATATAGCTATAAATTTTACTCTAAGGCCTGAAATGAGCTTACACACATGTAAAATTCTTGGAATGGTGTCCCTAACCATATTCCACTCACCCACGTTGACGAATATTCGATTGAACATGTATCGGCCGCTGGTTTTTACGTCTCCCGGTGGTGTTAGAAGACGGAAACACTTAAAATGGGTATTTACGTCTAGTCGACAGCAAGGTCATCACACGTGATTACACACAGACAGCAACTGGGAAAGTAGGCTTTCATTGTCTATGTTAGGGAAACCATGGGAGAACCGAATTCAGAATGGCCAGTGTCGGAAATTAAACCCGCTTCCTCCCGAATGCGTGTCCATTGTATTACCGTCGCGTAACCACGTCAGTAGAGGTGCGGTTTATTTGGATTGTTATTAACTTATTAACTAGACTGCTGTGAATCACGTGTAGCGTATTTAGCTTTATAATTGATAACAAGACTATGGCATTTTAGAATATAAAAAAATCTACACAAAAAGACAATGAGGGTGCCTTAACTTAACTCACGTTCACGCACAAAATTAAAGACAATAGGGCCTCAGACCAATCACTGGCCACCACGGTGATTCTCGACTGAATCCCAACTACAGCGCTTCTGATTTTAGCGAGCGGGTAATGTGGCGAACGTTGAGGTTGACCGGTGGCTTCCTCAGCAGCTCTATGATTACTTGCATTATCCTTAGGAGAGCCAAGACGTCACTGTCAAGGCTCTGGTGAACGCATTGCTCTTTAAATTGTGCTGAATACTGCTCGAACTTGTAGACATTACGCTGATGACATTTGCGTCCGTCGAACGAAAACATGCACATGCAACGTCAAACACACACACGCAGACGCTTTTTTTTAATGTCTATGTTAGGTATTAAAAAAATTGTAAGTGTAAATAATGAAAGTTCACTTCGATTTTGCATGTTTTACAAATACAAAACATATACTCACGAGTGAAACGAATAGGTATCACAAACTATCTCGTGGCAGTTATATATTAACTGTAAACTACTTTACTGTTGTAAGTAACTTAGCTCTTATTTTGGGTTAGCTACCGACAAAATATTTATGTGGATGTAACTATCCAGAAAATACACGATATTTAACTGGAGGAAATTTTTATTAAAAAGGCTCATTTAATGGAACAAACGGAATACATGAACTGATAGAAAATTACAAAATTTTCCTGCCGAAGCGCTTATTTGAAACTTTTCTTATCATTAGATTGGCACGCGCAACATTAAGGCCATTAAAGTGTTAAAAAGTTATTACTTTATGCTTCAACAGAAAAAAAATTTGTTTTGTAGACGTGTTTCGAGACTATCTTATTATGCTACGAAATTTTTTTAGCATTCAATATATTTCCGTAAAGGCAAAGTCAGAATGTAAATGTTACGGCAGAACGCATCTAACAAAAACCACCGTACTTATTGAACTTATTTATTTTACGCTGAAATATATTCACAAGCTACATGCTAAAAGTAAAAAAAAAAAAAAAAAAAAAAAAAAAAAAAAAAAAAAAAAAAAAAAAAAAAAAAAAAAAAAAAAAAAAAAAAAAAAACACACATTAACGTTGGATATTCTTATTATTTTTAAAGAAATTAATTTCCGGAAATTTGATGGGTTTACTAAACAACTTTTATAAATTCTATATAAATTGTTTAACGGAATTAAATTTATCCTCATTGTAGCCTATGCTACATTAAATATGCTTTTTGTTACAGTTCATCAGTACTGGTATACAAATAGTTGTTATGCAATTTACAAAAAAAAAAATACAAGTGTTGAAGGAAGTTACTGGTCTTAAATTATTCCAGTGTTTAACTTGTGTTATTCAAAAAATCAGGGACTCGTACAAATAATAATTGTGCAAAAATATCATTACTTCCAAACATATTTAAAAATTGCAGACACTTAAAGAATCAGTATGTGGTAGGTTTGTTGAAACAACTCGATACACATAATTTGACAGTGAATTATCTACTTATGTGTGAGTATGCCAGTTTTATAAATTTTTTTAAGTCTTAAATGCTGTACAATTTCGAAATAAATCATCCAAATACATTGTCTCAAATTAGTTATGCGAAAACTCAAGTACTCACAAGTGCTGTTTATAAGATGGAAACTAACCAAAAGAAATAAAACAGTCCTTAATGTTTATATAGCAGTACAATTCGCATAACGAACTTACTTATAGCATAGGATACGAAAAATAATCGTAGTGAACATCTCGTCAAAATGTCTTGCCCTAGCTTTCTAGCGACTGTTGACTAATCTGTAAGCATAGTTTTTAGCTATCGCCTTAGGAAGACTACAGTTCGACGCATAATAAACTAAACGTGTGACACAATGCAGAATGTCATTTAACCAATTGTCATTACTGAATAGGAGGTCGATTCTCGAGTGGTCACGAGGTAATTTCGTAATGTCGAATTACGATTCCTAAATTCCAAAACCATTATCTCAAAATGGCTGAAAGACATTCTTGAGTATAAACTCCGAAGTGAGGATTCTTATTGCGAGGTTTCCTAAATCTCGAACTTCCGGTTACAATACGGTGCAGACACCTGCAAACAATGCAAGCACTATACTTTTTTGATCCACTGAACTCATTCGAGAGTAAAAATACTTACTCGTCCCTTACGTTCGTGTACGAGACTCGCTCATATAAAAATTATGTAAACGAAATTGAAAATTATATACACACAAAAAATGCAAGCAACGTGATTCATTATTGCATATTACTGAGCAAAATTTGTCTCACTATTATGTCTCGTTTAGTAGCGGTTGAATTTGTAGAATAATTTTATCAATAAATTCAAGGATACACTGTTTCCATCTTAAAGTGATGTTATCGAGCGTTTAGAAGTAAAACTACCCAAGTCCATTTTCAGTAACTTTCGGAAAACCTTTGCCAAAATTAACCAAACCATTCTAAAAAGCTGAAAATAAGAGTACTTCTATGAGAGAAAAGGTGTCACAACCTGGGTATTATTACCACACATGGAGAGTGATATTCACAGTACTTGGCTGCAATATCTCAATTTCGGAGAAAAAAGACTTGGGTAGTTTTACTTCTAACCCCTCGTTATGATCTTTCAGATATTTTTACACTGAGCGCCAAGCATTTCTGCATTCCGCACAGTCACAAATGCGTTTAATAAATTACATATGTTTATTATTAAATTTTCTTTTAACATCTTAATAATTAATGTCGGCCTCCGTAGCGTAGACGATAAGGCGCCGGTCTACGGCGTGAGAGTTCCTGGTTTCGAATCCCTGCCTGGGCATATATATTGTTGTTGTCCCTTTTCCTTACTTAATTTTCATCAACTATTAAGACTACGTTGTTCAAGGGCCTTAACACCCTCTCACCTCACACCACCGTAATAAGTGATACCAACCACGCTGTCGCATTTCTACCACCTTGATTTAGTTCTTTGAGAAATATTGACCGAATACATATTACCGTCAGCATTTGTTTTGTTTGTTCATGACGTCGTAGATCGGATTCAATCCATTGATTTTCAAATGATGCTACCAACTCTTCGACTAAGCAACCCAACTCTGACCTAGCCGTCACCCATTGTCACAGGGCAGACGGGCTCTGTGAAAGGCCTACATTGCTCCCATCTCCTTTTGCACAAACATTTTTTTGCTCGTGAGCTTGGTTAACGGTTATGTTGGAAGAGACACGTCCTGTTTTCTTCACAGTGAAATTAGCGGGCATAAACTCCTGATTGACAGCAGGATGCTTCTGATCCAGAATTATCAGCTCAGGTGGACATATGCCTCTCAGGAATGCAGAATACACGATATTGTTGACCTACACTTGTTCTCGTCCCTACGTCCAGGCACCACTCAGCTCGCCACAAATATAACCACCAAATACGCAGTTTTTAATACGAGTGGCAGTAGGCACATTACAATCCACTAACGAAGATTTGAGATCACACAGTTACACCTTGATTGTACTGTCGTATTAACACGTTTCCTTAATACATTTTTAATAAAATTATCCGAAACTGTTGTCGTAAAACATTTAAAATGAAAGCACAGTAGTTTCTCCTATGCATTTTTGGGAAAGAAAGTTTTAAAAACTATTTCAACATCTGAGTGTACTGTGATAATAAGATAAAAAATCTCTGAAAATAAATTTTTATGAATGTAAACTCATAAATATTGTACTCAGAAGCAGTAATGAAAGTTGCTTTCAAAGTACGTTTAATTTATTTTTAAATGTTGTATGTATTTCATTTAATCGGGAAACACGACCATCGTAAGACTTTTACTATTACTGGACATGAAACAAACATGCAATAAAAATATGAAGAAATGATGTAAATAAATAAATTAATTAGTACAAATTTGTGTCAGTTATTTTAAGAATATGGCGAAACTTAATAACTATTAACAAATTTAAACTTGGAATTTCGCAGTTTTCTCCGCCTGGTCTTACCTCCGATAAGCTGATTATGGTACCTAGGATCTTTAGGAACGTAGAGGAATGTGTAATCCTGAAAATAAATTATTTTTCTTCATCTACGACGTTTGAGTGTCTGAAAAAATTAATTATAACACGTATTACTTTTTTTTTCTTGTTTTGTGAGAGCCTGTAACTATACAGCCAGCGTAATACCTTTCATTTTCCCAACAGCTACGTAATTCAATTTAAAGTGACACTAAGAAAAGTTGTTAGCAACAATGATATAATTAGTTTTACAATCACTTGTTATATAGTATTTGCATTTAAATGAATTTGAACGAAAATACATTCGTAAATCCAAGGAGCTATACAGTAAACGTAGAGGGACGGAAGCAGTTCAAGGCTGGAGACCAATAGAACATAGTTCCACAATCTTTTTAAACATAAAATAAGTAGGTGTGCTATAGTATCGCTCTGGAAATAATTACGCACACGTACCGAAAACAACAGAAAAACTACTTTTAACTAAGACGCGTTCACTGTAAAAATAAGTGTCAAACTACACACATATTTCTTGGGTAATATTACATTTATGTATGTGTAATTTTAAAAAGCAACTACATTGTGTGATATTTTACACACAAGTTTCCAGAAATTAAATTCGGGTTACACATTCCTACTGAAAAAAAAACATGGAATATGTAGTTTCAAAAATAAACACGTATGTGTTGAATTACATGTTTTTAAGAATGTGTAAAAACACACATCTATGCAGTGTTATTTATTTAATTGGCGTAGTTTTTTAACGACACTGTCATTGTTAAAATGCATCAATGTTTATAAAATCTACGTATTTGTATAGAGCAATTTCACTGCTAAAATAATGAAGTAAATTTGCTTTTATATCTCAGTACGAAAAAATAAATTGTAGAGTTATTTGTGTTAATGTTTTTATTGCGCTAACCTTACTGTTTAAACGCTATCATTGCAGTGAGATCTGAAATGTTATGATGAATAATTTCACAGCTACAATAATTGTGTAAATTTGCGTTTACATCCTTAGAAAGAAAAAAAGAGAATGAGTTGAAACTCACCAGCTGATGTATATGAAATTTTCAAATTCTCTGCATAATTTGCAATTTAAGCTAGAATCAAAATATTTTAAACGTCTTATCCTACTAAAAAATATTCAAGCTTATGTTTGAAATAAATGCGATTCTTCATAAACAATTGTTTAAATACTTAAGTTCGGGTTAAAATATTAATGCATCATGTCGTGATTTTTCGGGTTAGTAACTCAATCGTAGGCAGATACATATTAGTGTACAAGTTTCTCTTACAAAATCAAAATCAAATCAGCTACAGGATGATAACTATCAGAATTGTTAGGTGACATGATGCAGAAAATATTTCTTCACGGGTAAAATATTTTCATAGTATTAATAGTTTAACGTAATATGCAAATCGATTATTGTAACTTTAATGGTTGTCTTGAACATTTTTATTTTTTAGTAGATGTAATAGAATTACCAGTGTCAGACAGCAACAGTATGAAAAATTTAAATAAATGAAGTGTTAAAGTAAAACCATTGTTTCAGATGCGAATGTTTGAAGTTGCACTTATGGTCTTGTAGTTTGAACTATGGGTTGATGATTTAAGGATCGCAGGTTCGAATTCCGGCAGAAACTCGAAAAATGTTCTGTTTGTTGGAAGTTCTACAAATGCGCAGTACTTAATTTAAAAGAAAATTAGTGAAACTGTCAGAAATACCACTCTTGCGCTAGTAGAAAAACGACAACATTGACCACGTAATTTTATCTGACAACATGTATAATTTGACTCACACATCAGATACAAATAGTGATTCAGTGGCCTGGTTATTCTATAAATATGTCTTGTATAGTTACCGTGAAGAATTTTAAAAGCACAAAAACAATGCTAGTGTTAAAATACACTTACATTGATGGAAGCACCGCTGCCACATAATGTATGTGTGAAATTACACAAAAATGTTTTACAGTGTTGTGAGCGTGTGTAAATGTACATGCAGAGCATGTAAATGCCTCTGTATGTCATTTAGTTATTTTAATAACGAAATAAAATCTTCATTTAAGAAAGAAAACAATTGCAAATATGTGTAAGATTACACACATATGAAATAACTGGCAAACAGTTCAAAAGCAAATTCCTTATTTTTTAAGCAAACATGTGTATATGCAAGTTTAAAACATACATATAATGAATTTCAGATGCGTGTGCAGTTTTAATATATTTGACTCAGTTTTATGTACTGTGTATTGCTTACGGCTTTTAAACGTAAGGTTATGATTACTAAGTTCGTTGACTGAAGTTTGATAACCTAAATTATAAAGGAAATGTTAAAATATTGCTACATTGTTATTTCTATGTAGGCGATCAGGAAATTAATTACATAGAAATTAGTAGTTGTAGAAAGGCCGTACGCCTAACATTTAACACAAGTGAAGCAAAAAACCTTATGTAAAACTTAGAATTTTCAATATTGTACTATTATTTCTCGTAATGTTTTCTATGGTTGTTTTTAGCTAATGACGCAAACTAGCCCTTAAGGATTAAGGTATTAAGACATAATAAAAAAACATAACTTTAAAATTTTTTCTTCTCCAGTAAAAAGTACATTGACATTATAAAATTTTTTACTAACGCAGGACTGAGAAATGAAACCAGCAGCCGGGTTAAAAATCACTTCATTAAATTTTTAAAATTCTCGGAGTAAAGAAGCAATTCGAAAAAAAAAAAAACTTACACTTTGAAAACTAATTTTACGTTTTGGTGGATTTAATTTTGAGTCGTGGTTGTACTATATTTTCAGATTTGTCCAAATCAAACCATGCAAATAATGTTATATTTTGAAGTAAAGACATTTCTTATTCCCTGCATACCATTTGGTTCAGTGGTCTCCGATGACCTTGCTATTAACAAGACAAGCCAATAAGCAAACCTCACCTTAAATCATTTACTAAAGTTGTTGAATCCAACTATAAACATCTGAGCTATCAATTGTTGGTAAATAACAATAGCTGTCTAGTTATAATCTCAAATTACGAAAGGTCTAAACATCTGGAAATATACGTACAAATAAAATTATTACGGGAATCACAGGTTTTCAAAGTGAAGTGCGTGTCTTTGTGCATGTTGTAGATAGCGGGCTTGTAAATTATAAAAGTGCTTCAAATAGTGAAAATTAAATAAAAACTATGCTTTAAGAAATTTATCCAAAATCCTTTTGAACAGTACACATATTTACATTTAAGTTTACTGCCACAAAAATACACAGTTAAACTTGTGACGAACACCAATATACAAAAAAAAAACATAATACACGACTAAATGTGATTTGTATACTCCATAAAAATGTTATAAAACTGGCTATAGTATTTACATTACGGTACTTTTTGTAATATGATACATATTTGGTTTTATTGCTGCGGTTAGTGCACTGTAGCCATACGCCGAGCACACTTAAAAGACATCGCAACGATATATTGTGAAGCAGTTAATAGCATATTGCATGTCGGCAAGGATACGAATATTCACTAAAGTTACGTCGATCAGGTGTACCTGTAGCGAACTCGTCCGTAACTCAACAAGCAAAAACCACAACTATTAATACCCCAAATTTTCACTCGACATTCTTGGTCAAAACACGAGGCAACTCGAGGCCGAATGGTCACACCATTCTCCCCCCACCAAGGCGATCGATTCCTGGCAGGGTCGGCCCTGGGATTTTAGCATGCGGGAATCTTGCCGGACGATGCCGTTGATCGGCGGGTTTTCTCGGGGATCTCCCATTCCCCCCGTCCCTTCATTCCATCACCGCTCAATACTTCAAGTCACCCCTTCCTAGCGCTAAAGACCAAGATGTTAAGCACTTAGCTAACACCTCTTCACTTAAATTAATTAAATAGACGTAAATTATTTAAAAACCTTCATGCTTTGAAACATGTCAGTATCATGCCAGTAACGCACGTTTCGTTCAGTCGTAATGACCGTAATCCTAGATTATAAACTGCAAGTTGAAGGTTGAAATCCGACGTCAGTAATGGAGTTTAGAAATAATATTTGAAACTGATACATTTCTGTGCAACATAAAACATTAAATTTGTGACTCTTATTTATTGTATTAATGTTAATATTTCTTTTTTTTTAAATTACTTCATTTCTTCTTCTACCTTGCTTCAATTTTGGATATATTTCTATATTAAATAAATTTTGAATTACATTTTATGACCCTGTTAATTTATGTCATTCTCAGGTAATGAATTTATTGCTAAGCGTAATAAAATATGTGAGCCTTAATTTTACCACGTGAATATAAGGCGTAAAAAGATACATGAATAAATATAACGTCACAAAATATGCATAAAACAGCATTATGAGCAGCTGGTAAAATTTGATGGCGACCGTATAATGCATAAACTAAAAATCGTGTGGACGTATCATGATCGATTAGCACTCGGGAAGAGCATTTCGATGTGATAATGGCTCGATGTTGCAACGAATGTGTAAGTGAAGGTACGAACACACGTTGCGTTTCTAGTTGATTAAACCAAGTATTGTGCGCCAAGCATTCTGAAAATTGATGACATCGGCGCTGCCACCATACAGGGTTATACTGGACACAATAAAATAACCAGTAATATCTCGTGTCAGGTTAAGGCGACTGGAATAATTTGAACTACGGAGGCGGCTATTGACAACAAAGCATCTACAAATAACTTTTGAACAAATAGTTTACAAATATTATTCTGAAATTATTTTTCTGTAGCATCACAGATAAACTTCGTATTACATGTTAACAGTACAATACTTATTTTTCAAAACATGACAACTATGTGCCACTAAAGACGTTTACGGAAACTACTTCGGATCCACTCGATAGCGAGTAAATCGGTTGGAAACGTCATGCGATAAAGACATACCAGTCCTAAGATCTCAAAATGTTCAACTCGATCCCGGCGCCGGATCTCATAGATCTAACCTGCTCGGCAGCAGGTTAAATAGCAGTCAGCAGACGATACATAGGAAAGCATGTTTAATAAGTAAACAAACAGACTCCCATATGTGTACATAACTGAATGCATGTTCACGGAAAATACAATGTCGGATCGTAGCATTTTTACTGAACAAGAAGTCTGAAGCAGTTTATCAAGTAAAATTTCCCCAGAGTACGTTGTTCAGGTATGGGATAAATTATTATTACTAGTACCTACGCAATTTTAATGCTACTTACGTATATATTACATCAGCACAAAATACTATTCTTCACTGTTTTAATCTGATAAAATAACATGTCTGCAAGATCGGCGACTGAAATTACTACTTCTGCAGATTTCGCTGTATATTTAAAAAGGCTGCCTAGTAACTACTCTTAAAATTTACGACCGCTCGTTAAGCACCCAACGACTGAGTAGATCCAGTCATGTGACCAGCACTACCGACCCAGTACGTTTCCGTAACCACCTTAAGTTTGCAGAAAGTTTATAATCGACTGTGCTTTCATATCTAAACAAATTATTACCATGAAAAATACATACATATTATTGAAAATTTTTCCCGAAATTTGTCGTACTAAAAATTATCGAGGCACCTAGATTATAGTTTATGGTTTGTGAAATGAAACATATATTTACAGTTAACGTTTGCATTCCCGATGTACGCATATAGCAACAAACAGTACCACATCATATTTAATGAACTGTTTATTTTCATCAGGACAGATGGAACATATAAGGTAGTGGAGGGTAAGTGTGCGCACTTAGTGGGAATTTCGGCATAAATGATTGCTAAAACTGATTTGAAGAGTCTTCTTAATACAGGCTGACAGAGTAAATGTTGCATAATGCCCTAGAGAGCATAGGGAATTGTAGAGCAAGAATTTTTTTGTCTATGAGTAGAACTGTAAAAGGCGACACTTGCGCACATTTACCCTACCATGGAGGGTAAGTTTGCGCATCATGTCGGGTAAGAGAGCGCATAATTCATATAAGTTGTTAATCATACACAATATATTTCAAATACACACGAAATTGACTCTTACATGTAGTAACTACAAAAAATTGTACAGAACTAAAGTTTACTTTCGTTATCTTGCACAGTCACTCTCATTGCGTATTTTTTAGACAATAATCACATAAAGAAACTCCGCGACTTTCATAAGATGAGCAAAGCTCATGCCACCATTCACTGCAACATTGCACCCAATCCTCATTATCGCATGATTCGTCACATCCAGGGCAGATTTAGACATTTGAAGGAGATGGATTACTAGAAGCACTATTAGTACCGAACGCTAGCTTGCATTTGGCTGTAGGTAATTTCTCTTCTTATTTTCCTCCCACTAACTGAGTGTTTGACTTCGATTGTTTTCTTTCAGCTCTGGATTTCACATTTTCCACTTTTTTTCTTTTCTTCTTCTTCTTTTAATTTATGTTTTTCAATGAGCATATTTTTGTAAGGGGTTGCAGCTAAAATCTCAGATTCCTGCCCAATTCTCTTCCTTTTGGTTTGCTTCTGAGATATGGGTAAAGGGTAAATCTCTGTGACTGAAACAGATGGTCCTGAAGAAGTTCCAGCTATTGGAATTACTTCTATTTCTGATTCTTCTGTGTTTTCTTGCATCTGTACACCCTCTTCTCTTCTTCCATTCTCTAATTCTTCATCCGGTCTTCCCTCGTTTGGTCTATCAGCATCCTCAGCTGGTTCGATAGCAACTGATGAGTTATCAATTTCTTCAGCAACTGGCAACTCTATTCTCGTAGGCTCAGCAGATAGAAAATCATCTTCCGATATAACATGGGGATTGTACGGATAAATACCCGTGTCCCTAAAAGCTGCTTCTGCTTTACCAACTGTAGCCACTCTTTTAAAAGCTGCACCAAATAAGCCAGCTACTTCCATCTGCGTGACAGCTCTTCCTGGGTGACTGCACATCCATTTTTCAATTTCGTCTGCTTAGAACTTTTTAAACGGTGCAAAAATAACTTTGTCCAATGGTTGTAGCATGTGACTAGCATGAGGCGGCAGTGTTAATAGGACGATGTTATTCTTTCTGCAGAGTTCTACGGATGAAAGAGAACAATGTGAAACATGATTATCGAGAATGAGTAAGACAGGGTCTTCCTCAGAAGGCTTTGCATGCTTGGAAAAAGCTCTGAATTCATGTATCTGGATTCACTTATCATACCAAGACAACCTGTGGGAGCATCATTATACAGTTCTGGTTTGTTCCTTTTGCGTGGGAAAATTAAGGCGGGTGGGATGAAGTTTCCTGTTGGCTTCACGAAAAATACCCCTGTTACTAGTTGTCCCATTTCAGCAGACTGGATTTTTTTCACTGATCTTTAAACTTTCTTTGCTACAATTTTAGCTATTTTGTCCGGAACTGTTGACACGCCAATCTCATCCATGTTAAATATTCTGTGAAGAAGGAACTTGTGCTTTTCTAAGCATGTTTTCAGATTATCAAAATAACGTTCTACCTGCACAGGATTGAAACTCATGGCTCTTCTAAGCTACATTGCTCTGGTGTACGTAGAGAAAGACCAGAATCTTCGAGAAATCTATAAACCCAATCTTTACCTGCAGCCTTCAGTTCATCATTGAAATGATTCTCTAAACCATTTTGCACTGCCAATTCTTAAGCAACTTTCATGAGTGTCTTCCTGGTCATTCCATAGAATCTAGCTTCCAAATCTGTTACTTGCTTGGCTAATGTCGCTTCCATGTCTTTGCTGAAAACCTTGCTGTATCTTCCCATGGAACTAGCGACTGTACCCAGAAATAAAAAAATAAAAATCATTCAAATCACGTATTATTTAGTATCTCGTTCTTTCAACATTATTTAAATTAGACTGGCTTTTCATGAGCGCAGAAAAATAAATAAACAAACTTAGATTTAGTTTGTAGACATGCTGTATTGAAACAGTTGTAGGTAAATTATTAAAGCAGTCAGATAAGGCCCTAGTTGTAAATGTAGATCGATGTAGCAACAACTACGACATTAAATTTTTTTTTCTTGTCGTTTTCTTAATCTCGCTACAGTACACTACGCCTCCTTTCAAAAGTTCATGAAATTATGATAACTTACTAACTAGTTATTTTATAGCACGAAAAATTAAAACTTCAAATTAAAATATAAAGCTATTGTTTCCAAATTTATCTAACACAAAAGGCCTAGAATTATTTCAATGGTTGCCATTGATTCTGCAATAAAGTATTAAACCAGTTTATTTTTCGAAGCCAGCCTAATGGCCTTTTCACATTCGTGAACTTTACATAAATATTACGTTTTTGACTCCACAACAAATAACTTAGCAACACATTGTTTTTTTTTTTTGGATCTGTAATTAAGTTACAACTTACAACTGGACTGTTAAAGTGGGAGTTAAGTACGTTTTAGAAATATTTAAACATAATTCAAAGTCAAATCAGCCAAAGAACTAACTGAATTTTTATTTAAGTTAGAAAAAAAAGGTTTCTTTGTTTAATTACAAGCATTAAGTTACAACAGTTTATTTACGTGTTTGTTCAGTTTAGTTCTTTAAAATATAGGTTAAAAAACGTACAACTTCTTAGGTTAATAAGAAATTGAAATATACTTCTAATCTTCACAAAATTTTATTTTACTTAATATTTTGATGTTGTATTGCAGACTTTGGAAACGCAAAGTAAAATGTTATAGTACACAATTGTGTAAGAGCCTTATATAAAGTGGAAATAAGAATACTCACCAATTTACGTCTTTTTCGAAGAGTAGATTCTTTCACTTCTATGTTTTTTTTTTTTGCAGCAGCTCTCACACTCATTCCATGGTCAATAAGTTTATTTGCTTCTTCAACCTGACGTTTCGTAAGACATGATAGTTTGGTTTTCATTCTGTATTTCCCCATATAGAGTGAAATCTGCAAAAAAATCGTTACGTTTCATCACAAACTAGAAGTTAAGCAATAGTAAAATGTAAAAAATGAACTAATTTAATATATTTGTCGTAGATAGGAGGCCAAGTGTATGCAGGCGGGTAAGTGTGCGCAGGAAAGAAGATGCCGCGTACACTTGCCAGCCTCCTGCATTGGTATACAAAAGTTCCGCTAGATGGCACAAGAATGAACAACTTCACAAACAGCCTACCGCTAATGTAACCCAAGCCAACCATTTTCTACACTACAACAGCGAGAACATGATTGAATTATTTTCAAATGCTCAAGCCCTTATCTTAACGTATTAATATATTACAGTCTATATATTGAAAAGTAGAATATTACCTGTATAGATCGCAGAACTCAATGAGTAACCTTCGCTGATCGTCTGCCTTGTTTATTTTTTAACTCGCTACAACACTAGAGTGTCAGCTGTTGTACCAGTGCTACCAACTACTGAAATACGCCACTGCGCACACTTACCCTCCACTACCTTATTCTGCAAAGTTTCAGAAATATAGCCTACATGTAGTTGGGTAGGATTCACGAAATGGCAAACTAAATCTCAGTCTTTTATTCTCCCAAAATCACTACAGACGAATGCTGGGACCGTGATTACTACGGCAATTGCCACTTCCACTTGAGGCCCGCAGTTCTCTGAGGTAGTGGTCCTCTTTCAAATAACCTCGAACTCTTAGTACCTCTTTACCTATAAAGTGTCGTATCGGCATATTGCTTCCAGCATCATGGTAGGGTAGAATCAGATGTCAGGCCACATGTGTTAGCTGTTATGGGACCCTGATGTCAAAGTAGTATGCCAGTGGCATATAAGTCCATTCATGTGACCTTTCAATATTTGCAGGTTCGTGTCCGCATCGTCTCCTTTGTGCTTAGCTTCGTTGTCCACGAACGTTGAGGTAAGAGTGCAGGGACATTAGTTTAGCACCAACTGTAGTGAACGATTCACTGCGATAGCACACTAATAGGCAGTGGTTCGATGTTCAGCACGCGAGGTCTTAGCGAATTACGGCTCTCGATGGAGGTTCGACACCGCACCATTTGCTTCGTCACACAGTTGCAAAATAAGTAGCTAATCGACCAAACAACGGGCGCAGTAAATGTGAGAACCTAATTGAGAAGGGAAATAGGACATCATGGTGGCCTCGTATGTTAAGTCCTGCATAGCTGTTGTGTAGTATAGCGTGATTGCTTTCTGAACATAAAATCGTGATAAATTTACACCTGTGCCCCTCGAGGCACGATAAACTCTATGATGAAAGCACATTCTTAAAATAAAATAATTGATTATGCGTATACCTATGTCGTTCTTAAAATTGTTTGAATCGTTAACCAAGTTTCTCTAAACTCGGTGCACATATAGTAGGAAAGGGCAGTAACACATAACTTGCATTCTCTTATTAGATCAAACCGAGCTAGGTGGTGCGACGGTAAAACATTTGACTAGCATTCGGGAGAGCACTGGTTTGATCCTCGGCTCCGGCCATCCGGATTTCAATTCTTTGGGAAATTCTAGTATTACATCTTTGTTAAAAATGCCAATACATACGAGAAATTAGTAACTTTTAACGGTAAGAGACTGCATTGCCAGCTGGTGTAATGAAGAGAGTGAATAATTTTTTCGGCACTGAGTGAATGCATTATGACAATAGGTCGTTCACGATAAAGAGAGAACTGCATAAGGTTTCCTTTCGGCCGTTTTACAACCATCTTTACTATGTTTAATTTGAAAACTTCCACGTAACTAAAAATCAGTATAAATGTTTCAACACTCTCAAAAGTTTACACCTATTGGCCCAATAAAATATATTTTTAATTAATCACATGTTCTGCTGAGTGCTAAGTTTATAGTGAACAGTCTATCACAGCTACGAAATGAAGAGACTCGCGCACATACTCGCAAATAGTTGCCCACCCTAAAAATCACCGGCAAAGACGAGTCGAATTTTACATTGTCGGTAGACGTCTTGCCTTGAGGATGCCACGTCGTGACGACGTATTTGTATAAAATCCAACGCCTCAGAAATGCGGAGATAGACTTTAAAATTGTAACTCGAGGCCGGAGACTTGGGGCGGGCGTAGAGTGATTCTTCTTGCGAGGGTCATCTTGTACAAGAAGAGAATTTATTTTTTGTGTGCAGCGGAGCAGGCAGGGTGGGTGGAGGGAGAGAGGGGTAGGTTGTAGGGAGTGACGTGCCCTTGGTTGTGTTCGCGTACTCTAGGAGTAGCGCAGGCGGCGTGGATGTATAGTTAGTGCGCATGCCCGCAGGCAGCAGAAGAGCCTCCCCCGCTTGAAGCGAGGTATGAGGCCCGTGGTCTCCGCCACACACTCACCTCGACGTCCGGCGTACGCGCGCCAGGCAACAATGCGAAGTAGCCTCGGGCAAGTCCCGGTCGCAGCACTACAGGCGCACTCGAGTGCAGGTAAGTGCGCTCTTACCTTGCTGCTCTACCACCTGCCTGCACACTCGTCTGCCGCCGTCCTTATTACCAACGACAATACTTACCGCCAAACATTGCCCTTAAACTAGTTTACATACAGCTATGAAATACTTTTAATGGCCATAGCTTTTCTTGCTTTTCACGCAGAACTTATTATTATTGTTATTATTTTAAATTGTTGGTTAACTACGTGAGTGGTTATACATCGTCTTCGCTCTTAACGTCAAACATGATAAAATATTGGAATAATTACTTTCTTTATTCCAACTGTTGGTATACATTTATTAAGTTGTAATCATTTAAGTGTGCAATGATATCATACATTGCCGGTTGGTTTAAAAACATGATCAGATAATACTGTCGAAAATGATTTCATTCTGTTACATGAACTTACGTCGTGGCACAATTAAAGAATAATCAGTATATTTGATTATAGCTCACGCAACTCTTAGTTGGAATTAGTACTACTCACTTCACTTCTTGGCAACTGTAACATTTTAAAAAACTCTAAAACTCGCTTTAAATGATATAAATTTAAAAAAAATTTTCCTTTCTTTTTTTATAATTCTAGTCGAGTCACAGAACTGTTTCAGGACATCAGAATATCAGTTGATATGAAGTGCCTGCAGATATAGGCCTACTTAGCGTCAAGAACCAAACAAAGCAATCCATCTTGAGAAGGATCAATATGTTTTCACTCTGGTGACGGAATCAGCACATACAACGTGTCAACAAACTACCTATTTTTATTCACTGAATTAATTTTTGAAACTTCTTCACTTTAAATACGTGAAAAACCAGCGGTTAAAGTGAAGATTCATAGATTTCGATCAAGAGTGTTTTCGCGTGCACATTTTGAAAAATTTCTGCTACAAGTATCGCTCACGAAAGTCACTTAGGCCTATTGTTTTTAAATCGCATGCATATTAAAGTTATAAGACACAATGTTGTCAATATCTGAACAAAATCAATGCGGTATAAAACATTGCCAAGTATTAGTGTATAACACATTAACGAGGTAAGACTTCAGATATCAGCATGTTACCATGTAACACGCCATTACGCGCGACCATTATTATTTTTTTTTTTGTAATCTCGTTCTTAGCTGCACTCACATGATTGCCCACATGTCCTTTTCCCTCAGATAATGCCGACAGTTAAAACAACGGGAGCATAAATGAGCAATAGCGCTGGTGAGGGCTGCCATGATGTATGGAGCGGTGCCGGAATGAAGGGGCGGGGGGATCGGGGAAGCCCCGAGATAACCCGCCGACCGGCGGCATCGTCCGGCACAATTCCTACGTGCGGAAATCCAGGGACCAACCCCGCCGGGAATCGAACCCGGATTGGCTTGGTGGGGTGCGAGTGCTCTAGCCACTACGCCGACAGCGGCTCCATTCTATCGAAAATATTCATTAACAATGAAGTCCGTTTGGAACAACTTATTTTCCGATAGCACCAACTGTCCGCCTTCTGATGATAGCAGTGTGATTGTTTATTATAAGAAATGTTCTAATCGTATAACTGAAGAATGGCCCACTTTCTTACTATTTAGCGTGTTTTTCAAGCATTGAGAGTTGTATGGTGGGTGACAGGCGATGAGAGACATAGAAGGCACTAGTCTCGAAAACTATTTACACTCCTACTCGTTTCCCACAAATTAGTCTTACATGTTTAACTACGTTGCTGGTGGTAGATATGAATGATTAAATATCTGAATACGACAGGTAACAAAGCCTTGAAAACTTCGCTTATGTGTAAATAAATATAAATTATAAAACATGAAATATTATTTCTCAGCAGCACTTGCAAATTGGACGTGTCTGTACATTAGTGTTTACTGTTAGGAATTATTTAGCAGATATACATAATATTAATTTTTTGGGTTAATACTATTTGCTAAAACACATGTCGTTCAAATCATATATTTTATTAACAACAGTTCGTCAGCAATATTTTTAATCAGTAACAAATCAAATGCTATGTGTTTCCTGTAAACGTGCATGCGAAAATATCAGTTGTTGTTTATGTCAAAATGAGTCTAGAAATGTGAGCTACGGTTTAAAACGAAATGGGAAATAATGATTACGTGGTGAGGTAGCCGACTCAGATCTATTTGATTGTTTTGGGCTATAATTAACACATCTTCTTGTATAACACAAAATGTTACCAACACGTGACAAATACAAAAGTAAATATTTTGTGATGTAGGCTATTATTCGTTCGTTTAAAGAGGAGTTAAATTGCTCAAATTCATGGCAATAAACAAACCTCTGTTAGACCTTTCTCCGGTTATTTGACATTAGCCTACTGGCGAGTGCTAATAGTTCCCTTAAATGAAGGCATAGCGACTAAATTAGTTTCAATTGTCTTGTACTGGGAAACAAACAATTATACTACTGCAATCACAATAATATGTAAATAAGTTACTAACAGTAAAATTTACAAAATATCGAAAGTGAGTGTTCTTTTTTCAGAGAAACTGCTTTCTTGCAATAAATAGCACATACAAACATTTATGTACTACCTAAAATGCCAGTAAAATTTAGTAGTATTCTTTCAAACTTAGTTACAATTTCTTAGCACAGAAGAGATCAATAATCTCGTAGTTTATGGTAGCACAGAACTTTAAAAACTAAGACAGAAGATTCCCGTCTCATCGTTGTAATCACCAAGAAACGAGCAATTGACTTGTGAAAGGAGAAACTTAGGCATAAATCTTTCATCTTGAAACACGTAAAAGTGTATGCAAATTGAGCGAAATGACGCTCTGTATAAACTTTGCGTCCTGTGATATTAAGATATATTGAGTATCCAGGCAGAAGTGAAATATCTCACACTTTATTTTCATGTAAACGTAATGCTTAAAAACAGGAAACATTGAATATTGTAGTAGGAAATGTAAGGGATTGTTTCCTACTTAGAGTATGAATGAAATTAGCATAATATTAATGTGACGAATAAGCGTCATAAATTAACGCGACTACCTTTCAACATCTAGTCCAGCAGGAAATGTCGAGTAACAAATCATTAGTACGCAGTTGGTTTGCGACGGAAAGTACTGCAGTGCAGAAAAAAACTGGTTTTGTTGTTTTAAAAAAGGCTACATTACAATTTTTACCGGCAGATATCGATTCAGAAAAATTGCGATGGAATTTATCTGGTATGTAAGAATACCGTTCCGTTTAATTAATTCCGTTAACTGTCAACAAGTGCGGTTACATTCAGCTCGCAATAGAGTAATTTGGAAAATTTATTAGTAGTTGTGAAACCCGAAAGGTAACCATACCTTATATGCTAATCCGACAGATTTGTGATTGAATGTATGTACAATCTAAATTAATCGCATAAAGTTTTTTAAGTTTTTCGAATAGCACGAAAAATGTGTTTGATTTCTAGTAATCCCCGAACTGCATTGTTCAAGTTTGGTTAAAAGTAAATAATATACTTAGGTATCATGTTCTTTACGTTTTGGTACAGTTTAAAAATCTCTTAATTTTTTAACTTTAAACAGTTAGAAAATAATGGGAAGACGAATGAACATTAGTTATTACATAAATAAAAAAATGCTTGATGAAATATTGACTATCAGTGAAGATATTTTCTCCGCATCTTTGTGTATGCGAAGTGCTTATGTATGTATATATATATATATATATATATATATATATATATATATATATATATATATATATATATATATATATATATATATATATATATGTGTGTGTGTGTGTGTGTGTGTGTGTGTCTACATGTATGTGTACTTATGTAAGTACTAAGTACGTAAAATTTAATACGTACGTCACCATTATGTGTATAAAGTAACGAGATTTTTTTTGCCTAGATGTACACAAATTTCTAGTTTTACATTCAATGTAATTATGTAACTCTGCTTTCTTTTATAAATCGTGTCATAAGCTTAATAGAAGCCTGTTCCAAATTAAAATATATAAATTAGTACTCCCCGCAATCGAACCCACAACTTTTAGCATCTCACACATACACTCAAACCATTATCTAAGATTGAACTGCTCAGAATTGAAGTTCGCGCTAAATTACTTATTGTCGATGTTTAACAGCGATATGCGATAGTAATGTGCATCGGTTTCTTTATAATAAATTTACTTTTTATAGAAGTGTGTGAATATTTAATACCAGCAACACTTCACACAGAGCAACAGAGCGAAACTGTACACTACTAAAACTCAACTATTCGGGACAACCATACAAGACTAGCCCATTTAATATGTAGGCCTACTGTAAATTTTATTGTACAGTACATTTTCGTGAACCTTATCAAAACACAATATTCACTTACAAATGAGTAAAAAAATATTAGTAGCATCTTTGCTTTGGAAACGGAGTATATAATTTAATTTATGTAGAGTAAGATCATGTGAAATAATTGAAACTACATTTGTGTTGCTCTTTGAAAGTCAATTTTTCAAATTACAGATAAAACGGTAGAAATTTCATCAAGTAAATATTGAAATATATGTGCTTATTCAAGTTGTTACCCAAATCTGTAGTTTTCTCACATATTTTTTATCAGTCAGCAGTGTCAATACAACACATTCGTCCGTGAATAGCTTTGCAACCTATTTAAATTGTGAAAATTCCACTGATCCTAATTGTGAGTGTATATGCTAAAGCGTAAGCACGTTCGTTAAAACGTGAGTGTTAATGTAACGTTACAATATTATTGTTGTGTGTTTCGACATGTTCGATTGGGATTGAGGGCTTGATAAATTAAATGAATGAATTAAATTTCATTTCATGATTCAATAAAGATATTACTAAATTATATGCAATAATTATACAATTCACAACTTTGTAGATCAATAATTACAATTATTACTTACATTCAACCTTCCTAACTTCTGAAATTACTACCTTAAATGTATAGTTAATAACTATACGTCTCTCTCACACAAACACATCCTTAAATTACACTTCACTGTTCCCTCTAAAGTCTCTTTCCAGAAATCTCTCACTCTTAATAGTAAAAGACTTATCTGTTCGTCCACCCTACACATGCAAAAGGACCGTCCAAACATCTGTTCCGCTACCTTCAGCACTTGCGATGCTGTGGCATCTTGATGTGCTCTTTGCCATTGCTACCGTCGTCTTTGTAAAAGTCGTGTCGTCTTCGAGGTCGTGTCTGTCTCTAACACGCACAGACTAGATGCCACTATAACTCTCTCTGGCCACCGCATCTGAATTTATACCTGGCCACCCAGGTCATTCTCCCAGCTCGGAGATGGGACAAAATGCCGCTCACCGCAACTCGAAGTTTCCGGACATTAGGGTAACTTTATATGATGACCCAGGCATGTGCATTCTAAGGACGGCCAAACGGTGACGACCACTGCTCGTCTCCCAGCCTTGCCCTTCAGCAAACGGGAGGGGGGGTGTTAACCCCGTCTGTCGCTCATAAATTCTGGTATAGGAAATATAGTGTGGCTCGTCGCGTCGTCCGCGTGCGGCCAAGCTATGTCTCATTACAATATATGACTAAAGGTATGCACTTAAATAGAATAAAGCAGTCTTGATACGTGTATATGTGTATATATATATATATATATATATATATATATATATATATATATATATATATATATATATATATATGCATAGATACATGCGTTCGTATGTTCGTATGAATTTACATTCATATTTAAGAATGCACATATACATATATTTCGTGTGCCTCTGTGCTAATGTCAGTGATTATTAATACATGTCATTACGTACGAAAGGAGACGTAAGTATGCATCCATGCACAAATATGTGTATTTAATTATATGTTTTTAATGTGTACCTGTATTCGTTTATATTTGTATGTATATAGATAAGTGTCACTGAAAATCTACATACAAGTCTGTGTAAGTGCATATATAAAATATGAGTACATATCGTTGGCATAGTGGAAAAGTTGGTAAGTCCACTTTTTTTCGTAAATGAGTTAGAACCACAGCCGAAGTTTTAAGGGCAATATATTTGCCAGGAAAAAGTTTGAAAGTCCTATTATGGACGCCTGTGGTAGTTTTGTCTTGCCTTGTTTTCTTTAAGTCCATTGGAACACCACTCTAAGCATGTAAAAGTTGGTACGTACACTTACCTACTTTTTCCAGAAAGTAAACTATGCGACAGCACATTCTGGAAAAACATTGTATGTGTGAATTCAGTGCATGATAGCAGCGGCAAGCCCAGTATTTCCCGTGAGTATTGCCAGCGGCATGTTTTGTGTAGACACACGTACTCAGCACTCTACATTAGATACTTTCTATAATCATCAAAAAAGTATGTACTTGTTTTCTCCATGCTGGATTGGATTAAATATTTTAGACTGGCTCGTTCTTCTAGAAAAAGACGAAATGCTTCTCCATACCATGCTACAGAACTCAAGTTCAGTGATATAAAAGGCGTATCTCATCTTACATCACAGACAGGGAAGAATACCACCAAAGATGAATTCGGCATTACTGTCAGCTGGCTAAGTATCAAATGTCGAAGTATGAAAATAGGAATCCACAAGTAATGAAAGAAATACAGGTAAGATTACAGTAGCGATTATGTTATAATTAATGTGAAAAAAGGAAAAACCATCCATAGTACCGGATAGTCTCTAAACATTGTACATGAATGTGATTCCTATCTAGAACGAAAAGAAGAATGATCTTATACATCTTTGCACATCTGGAGTAGTTCCCCTGGAATGGCAGGCGTGGTACAAGAGTCTTCTAAGTAATGCCACCGAGAGGAATCATGTTCCAATGTCAGCTGTCGAAGACAACTCTGAAGATGAAGATGGTGAAATAATGGAAGGTATGGTTTATTGAATCCAAAAATAACTGTTGGTTTGAGTACCTAATAGTAATGTCATGTACCAATTGTGCTATTCTTTTAGATAATATTAATATAAAAATGTCTTTAAAATGAATAACATAGTTGTAAGATAAAAGAAGGCATGGTAACGCAAATTTACCACTGTGTTATGACAGCCAAAAAAAGTATGTTAGTGCCTCCCAAAACATTTTTTGTTTGCAATGGTCCTTGAAGTACTTGTAAAATTAGTGTAAGGTACCTTGGGTTTGAAAATATTATAATGTATTTAATGACACAGAATGTAATTGACCTAGTTATTTCAATGCATTTAATTTTAGAAACATTTTACATTAACTTTGAATATCTACATCTCCACATTAATGGTTAGGAAAAAGTATGTAAGTGCCACACTGCCCTCCATTTTGTAACAATGCTCTCAGAATTTTCAACACACTAAGTGTATGACTATAATAACATAATGTAATAACGGCAATATAAAAAACAGACAGCAAATAAACGTAGCATATAAACATTCTGATTTATTACGTGTATATGAAACTTCAAATGATAATTTCGCAATATTTCATAAAATTGTCTTTTTCCACTAAGCTGACTTTACATATGCACACAAATATGTATGTACATGTGCACACATTAATGCGAATATATCAATAGCATCTAATGTGTTTGTGAAAATATATTCCTATTAATGCATCTTGGCTTACGTACACACATAATTTTATTACATAAAAAAGTTTTACATTTCTGTTTGTATGTAAGCATTTACATAAAAGGTTGCATATTTATAAATACATGTACGCATACATGTGATAATATACATGTACGTACACATATATACGAATAACTGTTTACTTAAAATTATTTCTGTGGAGTATGCTTGTGCATAATTTTACATAGTTGAACGTTTAACACACGCACTATATATAGGCACATTTGTATGCTAGTGAAGGTATTAACAATGTGCACAAAAATATTCATACGTTCGTACGTAAACACCTAAGTGAAATGTACACCCTGTAACATTTATTGCTAGTCTCTAAAGTGTACTGTAATTCAAAACTACGTGTTAGCATATTGTCATTTTAAAAGAACAGTATCGGTAATTACTGTTCAGCACAATTGTGATTGCTTTAAATAGTTTTAGCAATTCTCATTGCGAAAAAAATTATAATTAATCATTACTAAAATTAATTTGTTTGTGAATTATTTCATTTTGTGTGCTCAAGTGAAAATAATTTTTATCAAAATTGGAAAACGGTAAGTTATAACATGTTGCTATAATTTCTCGTAATTTCCTTAAAGAAAACCTTTTAAATGTTACGCAGAATGCTCTTATCAATCGTTCTTTGCCTTATTATATACAATATTGTCTCAGTCAAATTGCTTTTTAAACATTTTTGTTTTGATTGCAAACATTTCACACAAGACTGTTCTGGTTACATTAATCTTTCAATTTTCGTTTCAAGTGGAAGGATTAGTTTGTAAAAGTGCTTGTCTTCACGAAGGTTTTAACAAAAACTAATTCCATACCATCCTACTTCTAGCGTTCATCTAATGTTTTATATGAAAGTAGCGTACAGTACAGCTATTTTCACGTAACATCTTGTGAATGTTTTTATGCGGATTTTATGTTGGCAATTACAAAATATATTCTAAGTCTTCCAATTGGCTTAAAATTGATACTAACTAAAATTTTAAATTCTGATTTATTCAACATTAACACTTCTCTATCTCCCGAATTCCGGCTTACATGCTCATACCAATTTTTCTCCAAACATAACGTTAAATACTCAAATACATTTGTATAGTATACAAAATAAAATAAAATATCATATCCATTTTATCCTTAGACGAAGACACATCAAGCGTGGACGTTTGTTTGACCTTCCTTGTTAGTCGTAGAAACTCCCGGCGAGTCAGTGCACAGGGAAGGAGCATTCGGTCGTTACAGTGCAAATAAAGCGGACCTTACAACCGCTATAAATCAGCTCGTACGTTGCCGCTAAGGGTCACGCTTTCATAGCCTCCGATGTACACTCCGCCTCAACTGCGACATTATTCGCTCCGAACACGTATGGATTTAATGAAGACATCGTTATTTTTTAGATAGACCAACCTGTCAGACGACTCGTGGCCACAATATAACTTACATACATTTTTCTTCTGACCTTTCGCTATACGAATACGCTTTGTAAAATTCGTGCGTAAATTATGTTAGTTAACAAAACCTTTATTTAATTTATTATTAAATCTACCGGATAACCTGAATAAGTTTATTTATAAACAATTTAATACCGTTAAATTTATTTATATAGTCTTACACACTTTATGTGTGAAAATAATTTAAATTGTGTAACTTATATGCATCGTCGCCTGAAATATATAGTTCACTAAACTTATTTTGCTTGATAGTTTAAACTTTATCTTCTTGTGTTTGCATTTGCCTTATACGGACTGCCATAATTTATTTTATTATTATATTGAAAGGAGTATCGGAAAATTTCCTATAAAATCCAATATCAAAATAATATCATACATGTACATCTGCGCGCATTTCAGAGTTCCTCTCTAGTAACATATGTTAGAATGCAGCTACATACATATAACGAATAATAATTGACTGGTTCTATGATAAACATGTTCACGTAAACAAACGTTTTACCATTATTGAATGCGACAATAAGTTTTGACTTGAAAACCTTTACAATTTCAATATCAAAAGAATAATCAAATGACCAGTGAATAGTAAACCATAATTTATTTTAAAATTGCTCTATACCTCTATTCTGACATTTACTAGATTGAATTTCGCAAATGTTTGCACATCATATTTATATCTGATTGGGTAGATTAGTTGTATGTCACGAATAGTTGACCGTGACATATGTTGATCTTGACTTTGAACTTACATGACAAATTAAAAAATACCATATTTGAAAAAATATATTAAAATTATTTTAGGATATGTTTTTAAATATTCCATCATTTATTTAACATACATCCGCTATACATTTTGCGAATTTAAGACAGACGACATTTCCTTATGTACCGTCACCTACTATGGGGGCTATCACCTAAACCAATGGGGACGGTAACACGTACACGTGAACAAGAACGTGAGTTGCGAATTCCTATAGATTTGCAAGGACACAATGGCAAGGGTTAAACCTCAGTGCTAATAAATCCAGAACTCATAACCTCTAACACCATAGAAAAGAGTAACAGTTGAAGATCAGCAACAGCTGCAAGCAAAATCACATTAATATTCCAGTCATGTAAAAGGTAAACTGTAGACTAACTGCAAAGAAAACGACATAAAATTACCAGGGATCAATCCCAACAGGGATTTATTTAAAACTCAAAATCAACATAACAAATTAACATAACTTTTAAACATTTTACAAATTCAATAGTTCGGCAACATAAGTTAAAACATTAGAAATGGAAAATTCTAAATATTCAAAGATAACTTTAAACTTTAATATAACACTTGTTATTAACAGGCGTGCAAAAAGTATCAGATTTAAGTGATCAATATGAAGCAAAAGAAGCCCTAGTCGATATTACTGAATAAGGGTGTAGTGAAAGACAAATACAAACATTCCTTATCGGAAACTAACTTGGACAATAACAAGAACAATGCTGAGTCCCATACCTCAGTAGCGAATACACAATACGTTCACAAGTCGGAATCAACCCCTTTAATTATAGGTGGTAAGCTTCAGGGGACACACGCCCCAAAACACACATTAACCACGGGGACGCACTCTCCAAAACACAGACAGCAGCAAAATTTACCGAGTCCCATACCTCGGCAGTATGCATACAATACCTATCAGTCTCATAAGCGGGCACATAAGGTGCATGAGAAATACTCAATCCAATTAGTATTACTTATCTGCAATAATTTACATTTTCTGTCAAAGTCTAGCCTTGAAAATTGCACGCCAGCAATTATAAATTAACAAACGAACAAGACTAAAACTAAAGAACTTCAATATCTGTCCCTCTCTCTATAATAACTGAAAAATTACCAACGTTACCAGCAGTTAAACAGTGAAAAACCCGATCACCGAAGTTAACTTGAATTACTGATCTAGAGAAAAACAACAAACAGAAAATCACGAACGAGACACTAGAACCTGGGCCATTATGCTACAGGACTTAAACTCTAGGAAAATAACATAACAATTAACTAAACAGGCGCCAAAATAAATGAATTATAAGTCCTGCGGCATAACAACCCATTCCGCATTTACAATGACGAAAGACAAGAGTAACACATTTCACTGGAAGCCAACCGAACGCACATACGAGGATAACACGGGTGAATATACAAAAAGCGAGCATGAATGTAAGTCCGCCCGTCGTGGCGGAACAATAGTAACAAGTCAAAATTACAATGAGATAATTTTCCGCATTTAAACCGGAATTACATAATGAAATCTGAATACAATATTTATACAACTCGATGCATAGAAAATTGTTCACATATTTTCTCAGTTTGTTAATTTCAGGTGTGGACAGGAAAAATAATTATAATAGAACGAAGAACAATTTGTTGACGTACGGCCCCGGTCACTTGAGTGCGCTAGTGTAGCATGAAGTTAGTTGAACTGTCTGCACCTGTGTCTCTGTTTAGTTCATAACAAGTCTATGACAAAGAAACGTCATGTTTACACGGTGCGTCCTAGGCAGTTCAAAACTATTACAAGTGGATTTCTGGATTACAAGGTACATAAGAGTTTCTGTTGACGTAAAAAGTTCCAAACGTAGTTGTGGAGAATACACAAACGTATCAAATGATTAGTTACTGATAATTGACACGTCCAAATTGTCTCGTGCATCGTCAAACTTGCCGGTCAAACCGACAAGGTCGGTCCACTTATTTTAATTTTCACCATAAATTATGATAATAGGCTATTAGAGACTACGGAGCCATTATAAATACATTAAATACGCTAGCTGTTCATATTACATTCCGTGATGGACAAATTGAAACCAATTAGCATTGAAGCTGCTAACACTACAAATAAGCATAATAATTTTCATGTAGTGAATATTACATAGGGAATATATGTATTCTGTCTAATTTTCAGGTACCGCTGTTGTTGCAAATACCGTGAAACACTTAATTAAACTTTGTGTTTCACAGGTTGGCATCGAGATTATTGACAACAGAATTTATTTTCGGACACTTCATTACTAGAGAATGTTGCTGAGTCGCAATGGTGAATAGCCAAAAAATCACTTCAGTAGGACATATATCCTAATTGAAAATGCTTTCAAAGATCACATAGATTGTTCTAATTTTGTGTGTTTCTAATTAACTAAAAAAACATGAATGCAAAAGTTAATTTTAAAAAGAGGGGAGGGGGCTATGCAATCGTAAAAATAATAACATTTTCCATCGCCTTTAAACATAAATTAATTGACATTCTACTAATCCTATGTTTTACAGTCTCGTAGCTTCAAGTTGTACATAAAACGAACCCAACAATTATGTTACAACTTAAACGCCAATTTTCTATTTACGTTTGGTTAGGCCAGGTTAAGATTAGTTAGTTTATTTTCACGTGGCGCCCCGTTACAATCGCGTAAAAATAAAATATTATTTTGTGTTAACAGAAAATTGGATTGTAGATGAGCTAATATTTGCATCAATATTAATTTTACGTAGTATGGGGGAAGAACAAAAATTTTCAAAGTGAATGCATATATGTTATAATATTTGTAGGTGACGTTAGTACGCTGACTCGACTATTCAATAACGCAGGCATGTACACACCACAAGTTTTCAACTTTTCTACTCGGAATAGCTGAGTTGCCTACATATTAATCTAACTGGCATGATCGAAGGTGTTAAGAAATTTCGCGGCACACTGAATTACGTAAAAATTTTAAATAATGTAATAGTTTTGTTGAAAGTATGATATAGTTTATTGTATTAAAGGTGTTTGAGTAATATAACATTACTGGGTGTGTGAACTAGCGTTTGTCTATAGATTTTATCAGAAATTCTCAGTTTTAAAGGGACGCAGGATCCCTGGAGTCGAGGCCTTATTTAGATGATTAGTTGTGCATGTACTTATGCAACGTACTATAATTTCAGGTACACACAATCGATTTAAAAATTGTTGTAGTTTGTAGCGATTACAAACTGACACACACTCCTACAAACACACAACAATACACACACCCACATATATATTCCGAGTTCTGTCTCCTCAATATGTACGATTACATTACCTTCCAGGCAGCAGCCTATTTTGCCGAGGCATAAGTTCGCAATAGAATAGTGCTAGTGAAATTCAAAAGAACGACAGCAGTATTGTGATATTTACGAAACTATTAATAAACATGCGAAATATGGGTTGGGTTTTTCACATTAACATGTTTTTTTTTTCTGATAGACCTAAGCTATGAACTGTAGTGACTAATGACTTAGACTTGATGATAAAATAATGCCTAGTCTGAAGTCATTAACTGTATTTGGAAAAACTTCTTAATAAACCGACAAACCGCAGCATATTTATTTTCTCTATTTTCCCCGATGGATGGTAATTTATTTGTTTTATTAGAATTAGTTTTCTACCCCTGTCACACATTTGTTGTAGCAGTTATTGAACTTCTGTTATCACAATCTTTCATGCAATTAAATACTTATAATTTAAAATGTTCTATAAAAACTTTTAATTATAGTGAAGCCAACAACAGCGCGCGCCGCAAGTCTGATTGTTTTGTCATTCAATCCAGATAATTAAAAACCGAAGTTTGTCTAATTCAGAGCTTCATCTCCGCCTTAGATTGTGATGACACATTTATATGTTATCTAATTGTTGCCTCGATTGTTCATAACCATTGATTTAATATTAGTAATACTATAATAAATACGGAAATACAATTTACTGAACATGTACATGAGTTCTAATGGTCTTATATTACACTCGCAGCTATTTTTTAGGTGGTCTTTAAATTAAAATATTGTAAATTAATGTTCTTTTAATTCAGTGAAACAAATATATTACAAGAGACTTGTCATGAAAAATATCAAATTTATCTGATTATTTAAAATTTGAAATTTTTAAACTAAACAAATTAAAAATAAACGTGTTTAATGGGCCGGTGTCACTCATTTTTGTGGTAACTTTCTGGCATAAGTAACATCATTTTATCACGCAATGTATGTAATTAATGTCAAATAACAGAGAACTGCGTTTGATTAATTATGCTGGACTTAGACCTTACAGCGGAAGAATGAGATCTGGCCATATGTGACACTTGCAGAAACATGTATTGTTTCTCAGAGGAGGGAGTCTGTTCGAAATATCACTTTGTTGAAACTGCCCACGTGAAATAACTTTTCCATGTAGAAACTTGTGGGATATAGTACCTACGCCATAGAAAATAAACGGCCGATCCCCGAGCATTTACAGTTTAAACCACCAACAAAAAAGAAGCTGAGAATATCACTTCTTCAGACTACACTTCTTCAACACTTGACACCCCTTCAGAACGGCCACAAACAAAATAATGAGCATGTCTGATTCAACATGAATAAACTTTTTCTTTACTTTTTCACGAAGTGTTACTAGTATAAGGGTACATTGCCGTTAATATAACACAATAACCAAACTATCATTACAACTTATACGACAACATATTGTTGAAAAATCCTTTGCAGTGTTACTTAAAGCAACAGTTTTTCAACGAATAATTTTTATCGAGTTATCTTTTGTGTTGTTAAGGTTGTAATGTAGCAACCTAGCGGGCAGTATTTGAAGTGTACGAGGGCTAGAAACTAGACTGCGACAAGGGCGCACAAGCACACGCATAACTCGTCAACATAGCTCCTAGGTCAAGGGCGATCAACCTCATGCCCGCGTTTGTACTATATATCACAGTTATTTACACTGACAATAAAAATATTTAAATAATTGTTTAAAATTTGCAATGCCCTTTTCCTTAATACTGTGGAAACAGTTTTCGAACTTCAAGCAGATAATTAACTGAGAATACACTGCAAATAAATATTTTACAAAGAAAACTATCTGTTAAAATACTATAAGAAAAACGTACACGTTGAGCTCATAAAAACTGTCAATGTGAAAGTTATTCATCGTGGCCCGTGACAGGATTTCGTTCATCTTCTAGGCCGTAACTCCAATAAGGTTGGACACACCTGACATATGTGCATGTCACTGCACTGGTGTGGAGTTGTCTCGCCGATAGCGTGCCTCTGTAACACATTCAATACACCTGTTATTTTTAACCATCCTACTAAAAATAAAGGTGTGCTGTACATGCCTATACATTTTTAATTAAAGTTTGTTCTCTAGGTTGTTTATGCCTAAAAAATGACCGCGCAAACACACATTTAAGGCACTTTGTGTCTTTGTGTCACGAGTCTGTCAGATTTAGAGACTTCTTGAGGAACTGAAACAGGTGAAAACACGAAAAAAATTTATTTGAATTAATTTACGTTCGTAGAGAAGTTAAAAAACAATTGTTATGAAACGACGCTTTGCACTCCGGTTTGACTTTCTGAGTAGGCGACCCTCTTGAATAATTAAAACCCTTCCTAAAATAATGGCAACAGGAAAGATTATATAGTCAAAAGTATATTTGACTGATGTTAAAAAACGATCACTGCTATAAATGCAAGCTGTGAGATAGTAAACGAAATACTTTTTCTGTCAAAGTCAATATTGACGGAATCTCGCCCCGCATCTCAAGAGCTGCGGAACGACTACACTATTTACGGAATCAGTGAAGTACTTCTTAAGATATTTCCTTCTCCATTGCTACAGGACAACACTTTAAACAACTAGAAAAATATGTTTTCATCGGATAGGTACATTTATTAGTTTCGATATTTTTCTTCTCGCCGTACACGCACCATTCATCAAATATACTTAAAAGAGAAGTCTTCGCCTAGAACATTAGCGGTTATGTGTCCTGTAGCGGGAGTTATGTTTTAAGCGAGACAGCTACAATCATTCCCAATATGTTTAAATTTTCAACGAAAAAAGTCAAACCACGATTTTAAAACTTTACCTTTAAGGCTATTGTTTAAAGTTCCGTAAAAAAAAAAGACTAAAGGCTACAACTAAAACGCCCGTTTCACATAGGGGCGGTAAAATTCTTGACACACGCACAAGTAACGCACGTATGACTTTCTTTATTCTATGAGGTTGATAAATAATCTTACACCTAAGACTTCTTCACATAATAGTGTGCCCTCATGGTTGCCAAATGCTTTGCCGAGGTTCAGTTGTATTTTGCCTTCGTACGAGTAGCATTTAAGACTGATTTCGTTGCGGACTCTTATTTTCGGAATTTTCTGCGTATAGTGTTTTTATTGTTCATTTCAGGAAGGTGAAAACGATCCTAACATGCACTTTAACCGCCAATTTTAAGCCAAGAAATTCAGCTACTTACATTTGACACAATGGTAAACACAGAATTTCATTACTTTTGTTATTACGTTAAAATGATAGGGTCACCAACAAAAGTCAGGCTTATTGTAGCCAAGAACGAAACAACTGTACTTTATTTCTGTGTCTTGGGCATGGACGTCATAATATAGGCCTACGTAACCGAAGATACACGGTTAATATATTTTGCCGAAGGGTGAGTTTTAGTTTGGTAATGAGGAACTTATGTGGTGCGACGTGACAAATGGGTAATCTTAGTTAACTCGACTTTTGAATTAGGTTATCACTATGTACGACTGTTGTGAAACCAGTTCTTAAGGAGGTAGTTTAATCAGATTTACTGATTTTATGTTTTCTTTCTTGTACCTCATTTCATTAGGTTACCACTATGTACGACTGTTGTGAAACCAGTTCTTAAGGAGGTAGTTTAATCAGATTTACTGATTTTATGTTTTCTTTCTTGTACCTCATTTTTGACACTTATTTTACGAACTCAGAGTCAACAGCAATGTAAAGATATACTTAACAGAATTTTTCTTGCTTACGTGAGCTGACATTTATCTGTATTTACTGATGTAAAATTAAAATTACATAATTATTATTTTATCTCAATTTAATGAAATCACCTACATGTTTACAGCCATTCGCCTACAATTATTTTCTGTTGGGTAATTCTTTGACTGGACGTCAGAAAGGGGTGACTTTTCTTCAGTTAGAGATATCTGCGAGTCCGGTTAAGTTTATTTACGGTTCAGTGAGCGAGAGCACCTTATACTGTTCACAATTATGTAAGCCATGAATTCAGAGCGACTAGAACGAAAGTGAAGTATTCTCTGCGCAAATGTATTACTGAATCTAGGCAGTTGGTCGAAAACGTCGGACACTGTTCTGCAACTGAAAACCAAAAATAATGAAAGTTATTAAAGACAACGTGAATAACTTTCAGTAACTCACTAACGATGAGGTATCAAGTTTGGCATCGTCATCCGTTTTTAGTTCAGCATCTGCAGTTTCTCTGGTGCTTGCCTTGTGTTCCGGAGCAGCGATCGATAGTATAGGACTCCTGATTTATTCATTCAAGCTCAACGTTTCTAGCGATTCTTTCTGTTCATTTCTTCGTTAGTGCTTCATGACGACAGTGTTTTTTTTCGCAATGTTTCATACTTGCTGACTTGCTTTCTTCCATTCATCTGGGGTCACTACACGAAAATTAGTTTTTTTTCGCTTGTTTCAAGTTAACAATAAAAGTTTGCTCACATTGCCACCAACAAGTTTTTATTTTATCAAGTTCCATGTAAGATCGTTCGGATTTATGTAGCATATGTAGCGTGATAACAGTAGATCAGAAAACCATCTGAATTTTAAAATACTACAAACTAAATAAGTATTTTGGACAAAGGTCATTGCAACAAATAGTGTCTCACAGGAAACCAGAAAATGCACATAGATAAACACATAAGTAAATAACAAAAAGGACTTTGATTGTAACTGGCAATCATACGTTAACATATACAATTCCGCAAGGAATTCAGTCATTGAGTTACAATAAACCAAAAAAGAAAATAAATCAGTAGAAGGCACCAAAACACAAACAAAGAAAAAAATAAACATCTCAGAATATTCCACAAAAGTAATTCCGTCCATAAGTGCGAAACAACAGAAAAAAATAATTACAGCGACGAACAGAAGAAAATCAAAACGAATGGCAAAATAGCTGGTTGTAGACGACATAGCAGAAACACAAACACATTTATGAAAGCGGACGAAAACAAACAACACAGCAACAGTGGACAGTGAAATCACAGACGAACACATAGGTCTCCTTCCGACAAAACAAATTGCAGTGTTTCGGGGACTGCAATATGTCCTCGTCTTCAGGCTCGTACACAGACCGAGGAGCAGCTGCAGACTGAGCATGGGCACAGAATAAACAAGGATATCAGAAGCGAACTACCGTGTCAGTTTCTTTATGTCAGCGAACTCGGGCGCTAAATGGCTGGTACTGTCCGCCATGTTGTAACAGGGCTTTTATGTAAACATTTCATGTTCCCGTGAAATAAAATCAAGTTTCTGCGTGTTTAAATACAGTTGCAGCAGTTATAATTTTATTTTATTGAGTGCCAATGCTTACAATCAGTAATACACTAATTTGCGAGTGATTGTAACCAAAACCTGAATTATTTATTTCGTTGCAGCCTGACATACATACGACTATATTTAAAAAAAAAAACGTGTGATATTAACACAAATACTGGAACTACTTACCTTACTGAATCCAACGAAAATGTCAAAAAGCTTCTCGTCTCAACTTTCCTCTGAACAATTAAATGCTGAAAAATTGGTTGTCTCGCAAGGCTTAATTATATATAACTTTCAATTTGAAGAGAATAATAACATTTGCAGCTGCTTGTAGCTTACAAATTACACATGTCTCCTAACTCAAACGAAAAAAATTACTACTCAAGGTCATCGCAACCCCGCAATATTACACAAAAAAACACGCTTTCGAGGGGGCCGTAAAAACGCAATTAACATAGAACATGGCACCTGACATAAGCAAGCAGACGGCCGAGTTCGCGATAAGTCTATGAAGTTAGCTTCTGATACCCTTGTTCCGTGGCATGGGCAAAACTATTTTGTTTATTTGACGGGCCTCCATATCCCGCCACGTCAGCGTGTACCCCAGTTCAGTCTAATGGATACTTGGACATGCATTAGTCGCTAAAAGGAAGGAAAGGATGAGGGATGAGCATGTGTCAAGGCAGAGCCCCATACACCTATATTGCGGCTTCTCTAAGGAAGGCATGTATCGCGGTTTAGTGGGGTTGAATAGACACAACGGCCGCAATTGGGGTCGTAACCTCCCCCAAAAAGAGAGCAAGAATCAGAATAAGGGCACAGAAAAACCAGCACAAATAGGGTAGGGTGCTGGGTAAAGTTGTGCAAAAGATGCGGCAGGGATAAAAATATCCACGTTATTGAACAATAAGATTGGAAAAATAAGGTATGACTCGACGTTCTGTTGAAAAAATAGGAAATATGAATGGCAGGTGGAATGAAGTGTCATTGGCCGGTGGCCCCGACCAATGAGAGTGGCGGTTATGCTTCAAGGGACCGGAGCACCCTGGTTGGTGCGATGCAAACATATCAAGTACGTTTGATCGTGGGTGTTGCAGTGAATATTCTCCTTTATACCGAAGTTTCGGCGCAGACAATATACCCAGCGACGGGAGAAAGTGCAGGCAAGCCTGAATGCAAGGTTAGTGCCCTCAGCACTCCTCATTCTATGCACGCGAAATGTAGCCTCCAGTTACTGTGACCTTGCCCGAGAACAATGTCAGAGGCGCACTTAGTGACCCAACAATTACCAGTGACAGTCTTCAATCTCAGCCCTGGCATCCACTCCCGTCACAGCTCAGGGTGGAGCGGTGTCCTTAATTCCTCATCCAAACTCCCCAGGAAACCGTTTAAGGGACGCCATCCCGGGTTTACAGCAGTGTTCCGGCTTAAGCCCTGGCTTTGAGCGGTTCCTGCTACCACGACCTTGAAATCTGATTATTTTCAATCCATTCCCTCAACAAACCTATTGCTGACGTCAGTGGGCCCTGAAGCCACTTTTGCCGTTACACTGCTTCTAGATGTGGAGAACTCCTAGGGTCACTACGCACGCAAGCGCTAGCCAGTTGGTCCATGAGTCGGTATTGAAATATTCCCGACAACTCCTCAGTGAGGAGCCCTGCTTTCTCCAACAGCAGAACGTGCTCAGAAGCAGAGTATTCGCTGCTCCCTGGCCTGAGAATGAACACAGTCCTCCCGCACACCACGCACTGCTACTGCTACAAGGGGCGGCAGCAGCAGAGTGTAGCACAGCGCCAGAGACATGCCCGTCCCACGACACCAGGACTGAGTGGTACCGGCACAGTTTTTTTTTTTTAACTTTTTTCCTAACCTACCCCAATCTAATATGTTATGGTGGAGGTCCGGGAGAGGAACAGGACCTAAGTGCTTCTCAGGGCTGAGCCACATACATACGCCTACTAGGGAGGGATTTCATGCATGGGGGAATGCACCGCGGCAGAGGAGGATTGGACAGACATGGCCGCAATTGGCGCCATGACTATCTCACTACGTGTACCTATAGCTTAACCAACAATCTGAGAAGAGAGAGGGAAAAAACCGGCACAGCACTGTAAAAGCACTATCGACAGAATAGAAGTGTAACCACTCAGCAGTTACATGCATTAAAAATAAAATGCTACTGGAAACAGAGGAACGTCCAGGTTTCTTTATTAGTGGAAGGGAGACGTTCCTCGTAGAGGGGGGGGGGGGGCTGTATTTTACTTTATTAATAGTTTTCCCATATCGGCATGTCAAAGCAAAAATTTGCTTCTTACGAGGGCGTAAAAATAATGGGAACATGCTAGCTTATTGAAAAAAAAAAAATTCAGTGAAAGATGACATTCCACTAATTTACATTTCAGTGAATCCTTAAATTTTTTACTTGTTTTTAAATAAAAAAAACATTAGTTGGGTATTATGAGTTTCTTGAAGTAGCATGTGACACGTAATTTCCGTTTGAAATATTGTATTTAATTTCAGTAAGTGAGTTGATTTCCGTATTTTTTCATGTCTTGTGCCAAGTAATAGCTACGACAGCTAAATATATCAAGATCAGCAAGTGTTGTATCTAGTAGGGTCTGCTAACAAACAAATCAGGGTTTAACGAACTGACGTAGGTGAAGGAAGCCAAACTTTTAGAAAACTAAGAAAAACTGTCTACGTACTTTTATAATGTTTTGTTGTGATGTTAAAGAATTGTCCAGTTATATTTGCTGTTTGTTTGATAAGTCGTACCGGATCAAATTTACAATTTTAATAATAATTTTACTAATATATTATATTAGCGATCGACGATTATAAAATATTCTTTAGAAAATCTTCTGAATAAGTGTATTTGTAATTCATATTTTTTTTGTTGTGAACTAATGGAATAGTAAACTATATTTGTTCGAAAATAAAATATTTCTTAATTTATATGATAACGGTATAGTTGGGAACTAACTAGATACTTGGAACGTCTGATGAATGAATATATACAGGGTGGCCAAGAATAAGTGTTACAAATTGATAGGGATGGTAGATGTGCATGTTTGGAACATATTTGATATAGGAACCCATGTCCGGAAATGCATCCTTATACCTGCAATGGTGCACCAAAGTAACAGGGGTAGGCAGGCAACCTGGCGACAACAAGCCAGTGCAAACATCTGTTGTGTTGTGCTTTGACGCTCTGTAACTGTACGAGACACCGTGCATGTGTTACACTCGCTACGTTTACCTATTAAATTTGCTGCTCAAAATGTCCTCCGCCACACCCGATACATGCAGTGCAGCGCCGTAACATGTTGCGTCGTACATCGCTGAAGACAGCTGGTGTGTTTTTGATGGTCTGAAACGCAGCATGTATCCTGGCCACCAGTTCTTCCCTGGTATGTACAGGAGTGGCGTACACAAGGGACTTCACATGTCCCCAAAGGTAGAAGTCCAAAGGCGAGAGGTCGGGGGAACGTGGTGGCCAGGCAATGGGGCCACCCCGTCCTATCCACTGCTGTCCAAAGGCCCTGTTCAGGTGGTCACGAACACAGAGGGCGTAGTGAGCTGGAGCGCCATCACATTGGAACCACAGTGACGCGCGAATATCAAGACTGACTTCATCCAACATGTCAGGTAAAACCTCGCGCAGAAACCGCAGATACTCTGCAGCATTGAGGCGTGGTGGCAAAATGTGTGGCCCTAGTACACTGTCATTTAGTATCCCAGCCCAGATGTTCACTGAAAATCGCTGTTGGTGGCGGGTTGGATACG
>PNEQ01017265.1:43376-58127 GCA_003012365.1 Medauroidea extradentata | reverse complement strand
TTTATGTTAACTGGTTTTCAAGTTTTGTATGAAGTAAAAATACGCAAATTTTGACTTTGAAGTGCCATTACGGGAAAACTAGATGAGCTAATTTTTTTCCGTTAGAGGTATATGTACTCTCAAGTAATGTGTACAAAACTAACACTATTTCATACAAATATAAAATTATGTTTTTTCCCCACTTGAACAACCTTAATGCAGTTTCAGCTACCAATGTCGTTGTCAGGACACGTAATTTCAAGCAGGCAGCAACAATGACAACTATTCCAGGCCCCATGTGCACTTTAACCTACTTTAAACTACTTTAAACTACTGCACTTTATAAACATTATTTTGAGTCCTGTCAAGTGTAAGGTCAGTGAAGTGTCGCGCTGTGATCCTTGCCAGTGATTCAAATCACTTATATATTAACTTCTGGGACGAGAGAACTATAGTATGTGTATGTTCCGTACTGTTTCAAAACCTTTGCAGACTTAAGGAGACGCGTGGAATTGGCATGGCATTTTTAACACTCTGCATAGCTACAATGTGTTTTAGCATATACTTCAATGTTTTGTGGTGGCCACCTTGCCGCAAACTGCGGAGAGGATATATTTTAAGTTATTCACCCAGTAGTCTTGAGTAATCGTGGGGAAATTGTGAAGAGTGCAGTGCAGAGCATCTCCGAAATGCAAGAGCGAGTGAATCCGGAGTGCCGCGAAAAAAATACGTTTCACAGGTGTGGAATACGGGCGTGACTCCACCAGTTGAGACCGCATCGCATAGGTGGGAAGTCATGTGATCTGGCCACTAAACCACAGCGGCCCCATGGCGGGAGTTGTTCTCGTGTTACTGCTTAAAATATGTCAGTGGCTTTGTGTGTGAGAGAGAGGGGGGATGACATGAGGCGAGTGTGGAGCAGCGCCGGAATGAAGGGGCCGGGGAAACGGGAGATCCCTGAGAATAACCCGCCAACCAACGGCATCGTCCGGCACGATTCAAACATGAGAAAATCCGGGGATCGACCCAACCGGAAATCGAACCCGGATCGCCTTGGTTGGAGGCGAATGACCATTCGGCAATCGCGGCCCAGTTGTTTTGTATGAGTGATTAAAGGAGTACCAGAAAGTTACGATAACTTAACTCCAATTCTGAAGTACGTGATATTGATTTTAACAAAGAAAAACCTACTGAATTGATACCACTCGACAGTGCATGGAGCACAGTTAAACTAAATAGACGGGAAGCGAGTGGAAAAGCGAGCGGAAGTGCTAGAGCGAGCTGACGAGTTCAAACTACTACAGTACGACGCTGACATGCCATACATTACAACTAGACTTGAGGTCAAGCTCTGCAATTAGCATTCGTAGAACAACGGAGTGGTCATCCGCTGCCTTGTTGTATGCCTTCTAGGAACATTTGATGAATAGGAAGAAACAGTGAGCTCGTCCGACGTCAGCAGATCGCAATGCTTCACTGAACCTGTGGGACATGCAACTCTTGTCGACAGCGAAGTCATTAGAGTGAGTGAGTGATTTTGGTCAGCGCTTAAAGCCATGCTCTCTTGATTATATTTTTTTTAGCTATAGTAATTTTTTACGTCTAAAAGAGAGCAGATATTTTGTTTAAAATCGTATTCTCCATGTTGGTTGATTTATTTCAAGCCAGTAAATATTATGGTTTTGGCTAATTATATAACTAGCGAAATTCTGGTTAATTGACTTTTTAGTTGAAACCGTATAATTTCTTGTTTTGAAAAAAAAAATAAATAAATAGCTATCACGGCAACACCGATTTTAAACAAAACTGCCAAACAGATTTTGGATATCTGCTCTCGTTTAAGATTAAATAATAATTATGCAAAGTTAGTAGAAACAAGAGAGCATGGCCTTACTATTGACGTCTTTAGCGTTGGTGAGGAGTGATATGAGGAGAGAATGGAGCAGCGCTGGAATGAAATGGCGGGGGAAACGGGAGTTCCCCGAGAAAACCTGCCGACAAAACAGCATCGTCCGGCACGATTCCCACGTGGGACCGACCCCGCCGGCAATCGAATCATTTGGTGGGAGGCGAGTGGTCTGACCACAATTTGACACAGAGACAGAAACTGGAAGATGAATTGGTCATGGCCTTTGTTATAGAACAAGATCGTCACTCGCCTGGAGCGATTTCGGGAAACAATGAAAAACGTAGGTCGGAAGGCGGGAATCGTACCCGGGTCCTCCCGCATACGAGTCCAACGTGTAACGGTTGTGCCTCCTCACTCGGTATATTGGACGTAAAGTAACGCTAACAACACCAATCGAAATATCCAAGTTTTTGTAAGTCCATATAAAAAACTTAAATGAAAAAATCCTAGATAATTGAGCTAGCTTAAAGACTGTGCTTCAGAAATTCGTCTCTCGGGTAAGTATGTGCTCAAACAGCAAAAACCGTTTCTTAGGATTGCTTGCTCATTTACGTTCTAGCGTTGGCTTCGAGTGAGAGATTTTGGTGAGCGCTTGACAACTAGGTCTCTAGCGCTGGTGAGGGGTGGCATGAAACAAGTATGAAGAGGCGTCGGAATGAAAAGGCGAGGAAACGGGATATCCCCGAGAAAACCCTCTGACTAACGGCATCGCCCAACATGATTCCCACATGCGAAAATCCGGACCGAGCCTACCGGGAATCGAACCAGGATCGCCTTGGTGGGAGGCGAATGGTCTGACCACTCGGCCAACGCGACCCCGTATTGGCTTCGATAATGCTGCCATTCTTCCTCGGGTTTAGAGTAGATCATTGTACCGCGCCGTCTACAGGAGTACCACAATTTCTTCAATTACTTTGTTCGGCTTGATGGAGCTTGAGAACCCAAACATACGCGGCTATACCAACTGGTCCACAATTGGATGAGGAACGACATGTGAATTTGCACGAGATTCCAGGTTAGAATCATATAATTCTTTTGTAATAGATAACTTTCCGACTTCCCTTTTACAATAAATCAGGGACGTTAAAACAATAATTATTCAAAACATTTCATGAGTTAAGTGGTAGTTGCAGGCAACTACTATGAAACGAAGACTATAAGGTGACGGTATCTCCTCACCATCTCACTATACAAAGCTTCATTCAGAAACGAATTACAGTCGCATACAAGAAAATGTAGGGTCTGAAATATTTGCCACCGAACGGTAAGACGGGAAGTCCCTAACACAACACGCAAAAAAAAACGCGCTTTTTGATATAACATACTGTAGTGATGTAGTTTTCCAGCATGGACATGTAACTATATGCATAATTAATACATCAACTATGCGATTCAAGCTCATACAAGTACGTGGTTCATGATAAAATGATAAAATAAGTACTTTGAAGCCCATGTTACTTGGTTCCTTTAAGCCAGTTTGTACTTTTCTGTTACAGGTCATTCGATATAAAGTGAGCAATAAACATTTAACATTTTAAAAATATCACTAGCCGCTACTGCATATAATTCAACATAAACTCTAGTTGCCTTACTCCTTTTACGGTTGGCAGCGAAATTACGCAATGTAGTTCCATGTATTTTCCTATTTAAATGCAACAATACTGAAGCAAAATCAACCGAAATCGGCAAAATTGTATTGTATACAGTTAATAAACTGTTTTTTTTATCAAAGTGTATAGATTCAGATCTATTTTACACCCGCAACTATCACGTGACGTGTCGAGAGAGGTTAGACATTTCCCGTCGTTAGCCAATGTGAGCGGAAAGATACGAATTTGCTGAAAATAGAACTTTAGCGCGTGGCTTTTTTGAGTGCTCACTTTATACCGAACCACCTATAAGCCTACTTTATTAAATAAGCGTAGCGCCTTTTTATGTAATAATCATTATCAAATAGCCTATGTCTTGAAATACAACAATAACAAAAATATTTTAGTTGTTATTGTTGACAAAATAATCTTTAAAAAAAATGCTCACTTTATTGTGAACAGCCTAAACCACGTATGCACATCAGGCTGTTGCCACATCTACAGACGACACACGAACGCTCATTTGAATCGTTGCTTTCTTTTTTGGAACATTATTTGTGAAATCATTATTCATTAACTTTTGTCTTGAGCTGTGTTGTAAAGTACCTGGCACTTGGCAGCAAAGGTTCTTGTTTAAGAAAAGTTAGCAATGGGATATGACTCATGCAGATTCCCTCACCTTGCTAATTCGCTACCCTCGTTTCTAACATGGCCGTTATTCTACGTGGTTGCTGGTAGAACATACGTCCTTGGCCAGAGTAATAGGCTCCAATTAACACGGACATGTCAGCCATTGTCATTGTTACTTATTAGCGGCAACTACTAATAAAAAGCTGTCTTTGTTCTTTTGGCAGGAAAGTTTTACAGCACATGTGATTTAGGGTGGAGTAATACCTTCATCTAACCCAAAGGCCATGAGGTTTTCAATTCGCAGGGACGTCCTTTTAGTTGCAACTAAAGTACAGGATGCGGCTACATAACTTCTTGTTTTGAAATACACTCAGGTTGTAGATGGCTTAGTGAGGCGGGAATGGTATCATTCGAGAGACGTGGGTGTAAAATTTTGTTCCCCACAACTGTCAATCACCATCGTCCGTTGGAACAGTGAGAAGCGTTGTGTGAACATGAAGGAATTCTTTTTTCCCCACGGCTTGATTAATTGTACACTTGGGGAATATTTGGTCCCAAGAAGACGGAACAACGGCCCACACTTCAGCGGCATCGATGGCTGTTTTGAGGAAATACTTTCCGGAGCGCCTCATCTCAGTAAGTTCCCCCGATTTGGCCCCTTGTGATTAATTTGAGTGGTTTGATATTCCGCGTTTATGTCAATTGTCAAAGGACCCTACACGTCCTGAAGGCCAACATCCCGACAGACATTACCAGCATACCCACTGCTATGCTAGTAAGTGTCATGAGAAACGCCAGAAAACTGATTACTCAGCGAATAAACAATAGGGGTTGTTACCTTCCTGATTTGATTCTCAAAACTGTGTAAAACCAAGCTTTATATATGTACCAACGTTATAAAAATTAAAATGGAAACTTTCTGAATAACATAATGGGTTTTATTGCCATGTTAAGAAAGGAAGTTATATTGCCGCGCCCTGTATTAAGGTGGTCGCCTTGCTGGACGTATCTTGCGCGTCCGAGTCCGAGAAGATCGGATGCACTAAGGGCGACATAGGCACGCGCTCATGCCTCGTGGTAACTTCTAGGTGCGCGTCACTGAACTGGCATGCAGTCTTCTCGTCGATAATGTGCCTCTGTAAGACACGCCGAGGTGGTTCCATAATTGTATCGCGTAATGTTAAGGATAAAGACGTGTTGTACTTGCCTGTATCTTTTTAATATTCATCACCAGTGTGGCAATACTTAACAATGACAGTAAAACAAATGCAACACCATTTTCATCGTATTCAGCTGAGAGAAAATAAAACTAACAGATAAATTAAGACTTAAAATGAGTGTGTGCAAGTAAGCCGTCGGGGCACCATACCATTCCAAATCACACCCTCATTATTTTCTGTTTTTATTTATTTAACGAACACACTATTCGGTATTAATAAGATCATTGTTGCGTGTTTAAATAAAGTTATACACAACAATATAAATATAATTTAAAAAACAACAGACTGTAGAATTTTTTACTTAACGAACTTTACCAATAATTTTAAAACTCTAAAAAACGCGCCATATAATAGGAATTCCCATTCTATGTACCCTTAGCCACTTTCTGCCCCCCCCCCTTTTTTTTTCCAAGAAATTCCTCCTGCAGATATTTGCGTGTATAAGATAAATTGCACAGCCGATGAGTAGTTAAATATTTTTATTTTTTTATTTATTGTATAAAAACAAATGTATCGAATTAAGTTGATTTTATTTTAGTATGGTCGTATTTAAATAGGAAAACACGGAACTGCATGCGGCAATTCGCTGTCAACCATACTTGCAGTAAGGAAACTATTGTTTATGTTCAATTAAATGCTGTAACGGCTAGTGATATTTTTCAAAGGTTAAATCTTTAGTGCTTACTTTATCCTGAACGACCTATACATGTGTAGTGCCCAAGCTAAATATAGTCTTTTTTTCTGAAAACATGGGCGTGTCTGGTCGGGTTTGAGGAGGGGGGCTAATTATGTTCTTCCAAAAACTATTCAGGAGGGATTGTCCGCCAAATATAATTATAAAAATTTTTCTAAAAATAATTAATATTCTTACCAGTCGCATGTTAAACGTATCTAAATGAAAACTTGCTTAAGTGTGTTCACGAGTTTATATTTGCATGACATAGTGTTCGTTCTACAGACGTTACTTGTGACTACATTTTCTATTTGTAAAATTTTTTTATCTTTTAGAGTTTTCCCATAGCGGCATGTGAAAGTCAGAATTTGTAAGTTACGAGAACATAGGAATAACAAAAATAAAGTGACTTATACAAATGAAATAATTTACACTTAAATTAGACATCGTAGGCCAATGCTAAAATATTTAAGAACACACATAACAAAGTAATTTTTTCTTTTTTAAAAATTCCCGTAAATGAAGTAAATTGTCATCATTTTCAGATTTTTTTAAGTACAAACTTATTTAATTTTGCGTTTTTAAATCTTTTAACACTTGGCCTAGAATACTTAATTTCAGTGTAAATTATCTCATTCGAGTATGCCACTTGGTTTTTGTTCTTCCTGTTTTCCCGCAAGCTGCAATTTCTGACTTTGCCATACCGCCATGGGAAAACTATGAGAGCTAAAAAATGCTTACAAATAGAAAATGTAGCAACAAGTAACATATATAAAACAAACACTATGCCGTACAAATACAAAATTAAGCTTTTTCACACGTAAACGCCCTTAAATAGCCCTCATTTCGCACCTTGAAATCCAAAAATTCCTGAGAGAGGACCCCGGAACTCCCCTATTTGAAGTGATGATCAGCCACTGGAAATACTTGTCTCTCCCAAACTAGATAAACTTCCGCGCACGCTATGTCTGGAGGGTGTAATAGAGGAAGTACAGTGGTGAGATAGAGTTGTGAATCACCCTCGTAGTGCGTGTCTACCAGCGGCGGCATCTTCCCACAGGGCGGACAAGACGTGGACGCCGGCTCGGCGGGGCGAATTGGGGACAATTGGTTTCAATCAGCCCCCGTGTAGCAGACACGCGGCCCCCTTCCCTCCTTGTCGTGCTCATCTGACAGATGCTGCGGGTCGAAGTGGAAAGGGGGGGGGGGGCAGATTTCGACATACTGCCGGCAGAACGCGCGTCACACTGATGGAGGTTTTATGGACGTCATACGGGTGGCTCGGCGGCGTTGCCACTTCTTCCGGTCTGCTTCACCGTTCGTCTAGCCAACACATTCCACCATTTCTTCTTTGAATTAGTCGTAAATACGGGAGTTGCTTATCCACCTCCCCTTAACCGTCAACCCCATCTACCTTAAATCCATTCTTAGGCCCGGAACTTAAGATGTTTTTGTCTTGAATGTTTACAATGTCACTCACATTTGGGTATTTGATTCTTTTGGGTTGGTGAGATCAATGATTACCTTACAACTCCCAGTTCGTGTAGATGTCCAAACTAAAAGAGACAAAATCCGAAATCTCAGTAACCTAATTATAGTACAATGTAATGTTATAATACTCAGCTTTATTTTCATTCAGACAATCCTAAAGAAGGATGCACATGATTTAGAAGAATAAAATCCAAATCCCAAGAGGCCGATGGTCTGTCTGTAAAGCATGCAGCACCTATTCACTTTTACTACAGATATTATTATATATTTTTTTTTCATATAATTAGCGCTACTCTTATAGAAAGTATATTCGCAGCCTCCTAAAAAAAAAAAAAATAAATAAAATTACCATTTGAAAAACTCAGAACTCAAATGTCCAAAACAAACTACTATACAATTAATATTTTATCTGATGTTTTTAAATGTTTGTTGCAATGGGAGTTTACAACTAGAATTTATTGGTTTGTGGACACACGCCATTGCTCATGTTTTGCTGATCAAACTTGTGTTGAATTACAAAGTACAAAAAATAACAAAAAAAAAACAGACATAAAACACACACAAAAACAGAGAAAAAAGCAATCCCAGAGGAATTCTGTCAGGTTTTTTTTTTAATAAGACAAATTATTCTAGAGATAGAATTCAGTCGAATATCGACACAACACCCAGACACAAAAGACAGGCGCAAATAGAGCCATATTTCCAAAATGAAAATATATGGAAGTAGAGAAAAGACAGTGAACAGTGCACAACAAACAAAGGACAAGAGACAACACAAGTTAAAAACAACGAAAAACGCGACGTTTCGGGAATTGCGATATATTCCCGTCTTCACGGAATAGGTGCTCCAAGGTCGCCCTTTCAGTTGTTGGACCTCTAACGCGCGGGTAGGATATAAATAAAAGCTGAAAGCATCAATTGATTTCTACGCTTTTTTGAAGCCAATATGGATAAAATACTCGATGACAATCCTAGATATCCGTATTTCCAAACTTTACGAGGAAATATTTAATCTATATCACTAATTCGTTACGCAGTTAAATACACGAGGTTCCGGTGTCAGTGATTGTGCCTCAGAAGTTCGTAACACTAGCAACAATTTTGTTTAAAACGTTGGCTAAAACTATTGTCCAGGATTACTATTGTTGTTTAATTTTAGCAAATTGGCTTCAAGAAACTTACAGTTATAGATTAGCGAAGCTTTTAATAATGTACCACGCCCTCGTAACTGTGCCTGTAAGTCGTAATAATAATATTATTAATAATAATAATTTTATCGAGTGTTAAAAGAAACTAACATGCTATCGACAGCCCCCCCCCCCCTACTCCGGTTGAAACGACACTACACCACCTCTGAACTAACTATATCATAGCGCGCACCTGTCAAGGTCAGTGTAGTTGTTCAGTTGTAGTTACATGAGGGTGAATGTAGTTGTAAATTACAAATAGTAGGGTGACAAATGAACCAGAAATTTACTTTAAAACCTGGTAATCATCTTTGATCGTCACTTACAGTAAAACGTGCGAGTATAAAAAAAATAACTGCCAAGTATAAAACCAATGTGTATGGAACGATAATTCGTATGCAATAATAAAAATTGTAATCGCATGATTGCGAAACTACGAAAATTAAAATTCATATTAAGATACAACACAATTTTTTATTTTTTAGACAAAAAATTTCACCCATAGACAAAAATTTTCAAATCTTAAATGAAAATACGTCAGCAAGCTACAATATAAAAAATAAAATTATTAAAATCGGATCACTAGAAGACGAGATATGTTCCACAACAGAAATTCATTGTCGCCATTTATAATCCCATATTGAGGACGACTTACCAGGTTGCCAAATTTGCAAGATCATTTTATTTAATGCCATGACCCATCATTTCTACTGATTTTACGTCAGTAATTTTTTGAATCCTATACTAGAGCCGACATCTGAAAACTGGCACAGTTTTGTTAAAAACAGTATATGCTATAATAACTAATTTTTTCAAGACAAAACACACCATGGTTTCAGCAAATTCTGCAATTAAGGAAATCCTTGTTAATGAACTAATTAGACAAATCTGTATAACTTTGTCTGACTAGAAAAAATTACACTACGTGGTATAAATAATTTTTAACAAACCTTTGGAACAGTTTTTCCATATCTGCTCTCGTCTAGTAATAGAAAAATAATTTTCGCGAAAGCAGTAGAAATGATGGATCATCATGGCCTCTTGTGGCGTAGATATTCCTACGACTCTCACGTTAAGACAATTTTTCGTAAAATCGGCAGCCAATAAGCGAAAGAGCGCATGAAAATCTGGTCTTCCTGTTATTGGGAGGATGATCTAAAGTTGAATTTTTTTAAACAGTTCCTTCAAGATACTATTGTTATTTTCACATCCAGGAACACAACTCAAATTCGCAAGGGTAGGTGGCAAACTTAATAACTGCTGTTATAGTGTTCATAGCTAAAGAAGTAGCCTACAATGGTCACCATCTTTGAAAACATATTTCTGACTTCTTAAAACAACCTTATTGTGACACTAAACGAAGAAAACGTACAATTATTGAATTATTGTTTGTAGACAGGTTGCCCCTGTTTGAAAACTTCAAATATCGTGAAAGGAGCAATTATACCACTTGCACCTCCCTGTTGTTGCGCTCCTGTATCAGTCGCCATTTACACCATACAAAGACATAGATGAAATAATAATTTGAATCTACAGCAGCAAACAGCACGATGCTAAAAAAAATCTTATACTTGAAGTAGACCCTTCCTATATTAAGGAGAGCCAGCAACATCATATGTTCCCCACCTATGATTCCAGCACGATGCCGAAAATTTCAATTTCTGTTGTGCTCATGCGCAGCACATGGTGCAACCATTTTTCATTAGTTTCCGGTAACTGAAAAATGAAGTATATAAAAAAGAAAGACGCTTGTATCTCAGATTATTTTATTTTTCTTAAAAAAAATACATTGTAAGTATTTATTTCAAATATTTGTACTTGACGGTAATCTGACACATCTACAAGTGTAAAAAGTTTACTGACTGACTGACGAGCATTAAGATAGGATTTTTCGCAATTCCATCCCAAGGGAATGAAAAGGGGTGAAATTTATTTTTCCTTGAATCGTCGATATAGCTCGAACCCGACGCGTTATCGTCGTGATTTTAAATTTAATTGCCCCCTCACAAAAATTAATACTACGCAATTTAAGGATGTTGCGAAATTCAACAATCAAGGGGGTGAAAAGACGAGAAATATATATTAGATTATCCCTTGATATCTACCAAAATATTCCAGATACAGACTTGATTTTTGCTATACCTGAAAAATAGTTTCAGGATTTTTGAAGTTCGACTCCCAAGGGGTGAAAAGGGGAGAAAAAATATTTTTTTATGAATTGTTTATAAAGATCGAACACAATGGGCTATCATCATTATTTTTCTTCAGTTTGATCCTTTTAAAAATATCTAATGCAATATTTCAAAATGTTTCGAATTCGATACTGTAGGGAGTGAAAAGACGAGAAATGTGTTTTTGATCATACCTCCATATCTATCGAACCATTCGAGATGGACCCCGACACATAAAACGATCCTTAATGAAGTAAAATATAATAATTTCAAATTGTTATGGACCCATAAATGCATCGGGGACAGCTAAGTAAACAAAATAGGAAGTAAAAATCAAGAAACTCGAAACAGAAAATTTAACTGCAGCAAAACTTACCTATGATGTGATGACAATTACACAATATAAGCCAAAATATTAAATTTACCTACATTAAATTTCAGTTTTTGGATTGGTACGTCAGTCTGTGGATTTGGTATTGCTGTTTTGCTCTATTCAGTTTCAATGCCTAACTACTATCGATAATAAACTTTTTAAAGTCATCGTCCAACGTACAGTCTTCAAAGATTCATCTGCCATATATACAGTTGAGCTGACTTGACATAGAGAGTATGATCTGCTGCATGGAACAGTGGCATCATATAGTCATCACATCGTGTAATTTCCAGTTCCATATTTTCTCAGCTCGAATGAAGTTCAACATGAGAAAGACTTGATTTAGGTACAAAATTTTCCCTGTTCTGCTCTTGGACTCCAGATTTTTACACTTGTTCTGAAAGGCTGCCTTAAATTTGAGAAATTTTCGTTTTCTGCTGCTTCAATGCAACTAACTTCATGGACAAGCACTTCTGAGCGATGTATGAACAGATTTGCATTCATTCCTCTATTATCAATATCATTATTGAATTTCATTAATGCAGCTACGGTCAGAATGTGTGCTTATGCAGTATTTCGAGCGAAACATTTACTTGCTTTAACTGATTTTCTTATATAAAAAGAAACAAAAAGAATGTCTGTGTATCTATACCGTATGCGCTCCTATACCAATCATCCGATAGCGATGAAACATTGTTGAGTTGTGCCACATAGTAAATAAGCAGTAACAAAAGCTACAATATGTGATTTTTTTTATCATATTCGTCTTCTCTTTGGATTGCCATGGTGTCGGAGTTCGCAGAAGTTTGGTTACCTTGAAATTTAATGGGCTTTATTTTATTATCTGTGAGGAAATTAACACGTAAGTAACGACATATTTACCATTTGTAAATATGTGTATGAGATATTAACAGACTACAGCATTTCGTGGGATGTAAGAAGTTGTTTAAACCAATGTCTCAAATTCCATATGACATTGTTTACATTCCTGTACGCCCCGAGAGCTGGTACAATAACGATGGTTAAAAAGCTCCATTATGTCACGTCTAATAGTTAGTTACTATCTGATGTTGAGCCTCGAATCATCATATTTACTATTTTTAAATATTAAGCTAATATACAAACTAATTACAGTATCTCAAGCACTACATGTGGTAATATAAACCAATATGTCTAATCCACATGGTATTTGTACATATTCCTGCACGCCCCGAGAGCTGGTACGATAACAACAATGAAAAAGCTTTCCTTGTCACTTCTGTTAGCATTTTTTATTCTGTTGTTGTGTGTGCATCTAGGTTACAGCTGATTTTCTTTTTGAAGGATTAAAAAAAAATTGGTGAGTTGTTTTGCGTTCGCCCGCGAATATCTCTGCCAAAAAAATGTTATGCGGGGGAGGAAAGTTGCAAAAAGGGAAAGAGAGGTAGAACAGGGGACCTAAAATTTTTTAATTTGCGTTGCAAGACATGCCGGGACAGTTAGTAGCCGATAAGAAATGAGATGTACTTATTATTCGTTACCTTGACCTAGGGATTGTTCTACGTAACACAGTTTCTATGGCATGTGTAGTAACTACCTTTGTGCGTGTGCGCCAAATTCCGTGCTGCCTGCACAACAATGGCGTCAGTTCAGCAGGAAGTGTGTGGGCGGGCAGTCGCTACTAGTTACTACTCTAGTTGCCGGCCCTCCCACCAGGCTGGCCTTGGCGCTAGCGTCCGCCAATTTGCGCTTCGGTAAATACACACACGCCGTGTTTTAGTTGCAACTTTTAGCCTAACTAATTCGATCGAAGAGTTGCCGAAACTTGTGGAATTTCACAAAATTAGTGGGATATACTGAAGTGGTTCAAGAATGTTCGCGTGGAATGAATGGCTGTATGATAGGGGCTATGACTATGAAATATAATTTATAGCTAAGATGCAGACTTTAGTGTGAAACTAATATTCATCTTTTATATTGAACAATAACACACTAACTTCAATATAGTGACTCTAGTAGAGTTTTCAAAAGTCACGAGATTCTTAATTACTTGCAGGTTTTTAGGCACAGCCCCAGTTATCATGCAAACCGGTTCTCGTGTCTGAGCAAACCTACTTTATCCCAACAAGTCACTTAATACAGCCTCCTTTATTGTATCAGCTTGTGACATAGCCAGTTAAGAATCCAGTAATCATTCTACTACACGAACTCGTATACAATATTCTACTGTTTGCTGAGAGGTCTATTCCGATCATTTAGTGACCACACTGTTAGCCAGCTAGTTAGGCCGTGTTCCAATCGACACCTTTGTATTTTACTAACTACCAATCTAGTAGTGCTTAATTGGAACGCTTCGTTATATAATGCATACTTTTTTAAATTATGTTTCTTTCACTTCAATCATGTCCAAAACTTACAAAAAAATTTAACACAAAAGTATTTTGTTGTGTATTGAAACTATTCCATTAACACTGGTAAAAAAAACCTGTAAATAAAAACAAAACCAAAGCAAATACAATTTAATTGTTCATAGACAATAAAGTCGTTAGAGACCGAATCACCGGCCTAGACAGAAAATGGAAAATGAATCGGCCATGGCCTGTAGTAACGAACCACGCCAGTGTTTGCAAGTAGCCTGATTACGAACGCCTTTTATTATACTGTACATATCAAAGGTAAATATCAGCTGTGGTAACAATCAGTTCTAATCAGTTAGCAATGAATTCATTTATTTATATATAATTATTATTTATTTATTTATTTTTAGCTTAGAGGGTTTATTATTGTTCCTTAGTTTTATGCACTTTCCAGGCTTAGTGAGGGACGGCTTACAAACAAACTAAACCTAAGAAAACGACAAAAACATCCAAGCCCGTACCGGGATTCGCACCCAGGACCTCTCGTACCATCGACCGGCATGCTACCGACCACGCTACGGAGACAGGCACATCGAAGTCATTGCAGTCAGTAAATCACGTGTGATAAAATACGTTTATATTAAGTAACCAGCTGGGGTTAGGTAGGTTTTCTCAGTTATGTAACAAAGTTTGCTGACCACCGAGGTAAGGTTAATTATTTTACAGGTTAGGAAACTCAGTGTTATTAGTTTAGCAAGTTGCGTTGAACGGTAAGGGGTAAAAAAGGGGCTACGAACTTTACCGAGGATTTACGAATGTAACCACGTGGTTGTTGTTTTACGAGTCGAGTTCCAACTTCCGTGGACGCCATTTTAAAGACTTTGATTGCGTCTTCGTGATATTTTGCGTTTGTTACAATTTTTTTTCGGAATTACGAAGCAGGCAGTATTCGATGGCTACATTTATCTCTCGGATACTTTTCGCTGGTGCTTCCTAGCAAGGCGAAGTATTTTTAGAATTGTTGTTGCTCGGCTTCTTAGTAAAGTATGTTGGCAGAGGTTTTATGACTTGTCAATAGTGATTACTGCCAGGTTTTTCCCATATGTAAGTTACATTTTACGTTTGGTGTAGTATGTAGGTTTTCATGAAGTCACATTCGTGAATCCTCAGTACCCACCTCGGCAAAGTTCGTA
>PNEQ01017265.1:0-43276 GCA_003012365.1 Medauroidea extradentata | reverse complement strand
CGGGTGGTCGAGGTGTTAGACCCGTCGCCTCCCACCAAGGCAATCCACGTTAGATTCCTGGCGGGGTCGGTACCCGGATTTTCGCATGCAGGAATTATACCGGATTATGCCGCTGTTCGGCGGGTTTTCTCGGGGATCTCCCGTTTCCCCGCCTCTTCGTTCCGGCGCGGCTCCGTACTTGCAACACGTAATTCCTCACCAGCGCTAAAAACCTCGATGTTAAGTCCTGATCAAAATCTCCTCCCTTCACAAGCCTTACAATATAGCTATAAAAAAATTCCGGTACCTTAACGCTTTCTGCAGACATGTTGTGTGTAAACATTCGACTGACTAAAATCGTTCAAAAACTGATTCGTGTTCCTTGAGTGATGTCTGTTTAGGACGAACACTTCAATAACGTTTCATATGTGTATACCACATTGGTCGGGATCTTTAAAGAATGTTGTCTCGCGGCAGAAAACGGGTGATTTTACTTTTATATTTAGGCAAAAATAAATTTTTGAAGAGACGTAGGCGTGTCCAATACACTTTTATGTTTAATATCACGTCATAAAATGATAGCGTCACCTTTGAATGTCTCGTGGAGGCAACCGTACATCAGAAAGACTGCACCAACTTGCGCTGAGAGGCGTGATGCGTGGGCTGTCACTATTAGCATTTGAAGGTGAGAACGTGCAAAGTACGTGCACCCGGGAATCCTGGCAACACTGCACGTACGCTGTAATACGTGGAGGACACTCGACAGCAGTAACGTACTACGCGCGACGCCAGTGTGTCGTGGAGCTCCGACAGGAAGTAGTGGGCGGCTAGAAGAATCACTGCAGCTATAAAGGCATGTAGTGTTGTATTTACGGCCTATAAAAGAACAGAAGACCGTCCTCAGGGCTGCCAACTATTGAACTCACTAAGTCACTACCAACACCTCTTAATGCCACGGGTTCCTATTTATGCGGTTTTTGCGAGTTTAATTTTTTTAAATCCTGAAAGGGAGCAGATATAGGAAAACCGTTACTTGTAAAAGTTGGAAATTGTTCTCAACATTTAACCAATTTTTTTTTTCAAAACATAGGTTTATATAATTTTGGATAATTACAGACTTACTTAAATATTTTAAAAGTCGATAATTAGCCAAAATTATAAAAAAACTTACCTTTGAAAAAAAAACTGGATTAAACTGTACGAACAAATTCCAACTTTTATATGTAACGGTTTTGTAATACCGGCTTCCTTTCCGGAGTAAACAATAAAACTTACTAAAATAGCGTAAATAGGGACCCGTGTCCCTAATTGAGCCGCCTACCACGTGCTTAAAATGCGTTGCAGTGTGTTCGTAAATGCATTTTTGTTACAAAACTATTCCACATGCGCCCAATGTCCGAAAATAAAACATACTTCGGACAAGGACGAAATGAAATTAAGACACCAAGCAAATTAAAAGCTCTGTTTACAAGCCCTCGATCATAGCTTTTTTTATTTTTTTATTTAAAAAGTACTGAATTTGAAATAAAGAAATGATAATTTTTTTAATATTAAAAAAACTCAAATCTGAGACATATGTTTTTTATTAATGTCATGTTATAGTCCATGGGACTGTTATTTAGTGTGATTTTTTTTATTTCGGTAAGTATGTTGGTTTTTTCCTTTATTACATGAAACCGTTTTATGAAAATTTTGACTTTAATATGCTATGAAAGAACTATGAAAGCTGAAAAATTTTCGTTGCAGTGACAAATAGTCGCAATATATGCCTACAAAACAAACCATATCTCGTAGGAATACACATTATTAAAACAATTAAAATTTTCAGTCGTTGAAAAGTCGTTGAAGACGCCCTAGAAAACTGTTAACAGATATTGTTTACACCGTACCGACAAACTGATGGCGTGCCTTCCCGGAATACATAAACATTCGTGTGGTGGTATCCCTTAGAGTTGGTGCTAGTTCTTTTATGAAAACCTTGGCGTAGCAGAACATGTTTCCAATTGTTTTCCCCGGCATAAATACGTAATTGAATTGTGTACACGTTGTGGTCGTAAATGCGTCGATGCTCACGAGTCATGACTATAACCGAACTTAGTTTGTGGTTTCAACGCAATGTAGTCTTGATTCTCAATATAACATCAATTTTCCCGCGCATAGTTTCCATAAATCACGTACGTAACTTACAACTTATGCTGAACCAACTGCTTAGTATACAGCTGTATAGCTGATGCTCCCTTTATCATGTGACCAGCACTGCGCTTTTCGCTAGTCAACTGTTTAGCTTATCATCACGTATAATAAAACAATAGCAACGCAGATATACATGAGATCTACTTGTAACTAATAATGTTTTATGTAAAACCATTTGCTTTCAAAATTATATATGTGTTTTACAAAAATCAAAACTAAAATGTTTATTATTTATTTATATCACACTAACTATTGACGGAGGCCCCTAATAAAATCTAAACGAACAAACTAACGTTTCATCACGAAGGAACAAGCGATTACGGAGATTATAGGAAATGAAGTTGCGGCAGTTAATTCGAATACAGCTTTATAATGTGTCGGCTCTCCTCGCTCAGACATGAGCTGTCCCCACACTTTTAAAACCGCCCAGTTCTCAGTTCCCTTTCAATTTACGCACAGCCGGCTCCATTCAACGCCTCTCGTTACCCGCCATCGCCATGGGCGGTACAGTCACTGCTGCTGCTGCTGCTGCCGTACAGTTGTAGGCCTACTGTTCGTTCGCAATAAACTGGCCACTTCCGAGAAACCTGTGAAATGGTAGGCGACCCCGCTTTTTTTTCTTTATGGAAAGAATCATTTAAATTCAAGAATAGGAGATATTTGTGTTGGCAAACATCGTTTTTTTTTCAAGATGCCGCAAATCAAGAAGAAAACTAACGCCTTGGATATACTTGTTAAACGGGTCTTGACATTACTGCTGCTTCGTTATCGGTGCATACAGGTCTTCACGTTAGGAATACTATTTCGAAGCAAGTAAGAGTCGACCTTAGTGGCGGTTACACAAAATCCAAGGACTGCTCTGAAAAGGGGGCTGCCCACCATAGACTCCTGGGGGGGGGGGGGGTGGCAGGAGCAAGGGTAGGGAATTACATGTTAAATTATATTAGATGTAACTTAGTACCTGTCTAACCTACGCATATGAAATCACTTATTTTTATTCATCTTGGTACGGCCCACGATGCTATATGATATTTTACGTTGTTTTTTTTTTTCCAGTACCCTGAAAACTATAGCAAATAAGTAATTCTATTCTTAAAAAAAAAAAAAAAAAAAAAAAAAACAATAACTCGAAAACATTTAATTATTTTTTTCCGCGTATTTATTACAATAGAAATATTTTCCTCTTCTCAATGCAGAAAATGGGTTTTGTCTGAAAACGATTTCTTAAATATGAGTGAGCCCCCTGAATCTAATTTATAATACGAATTTCTCCCCTTAACCACTCAAAGGCTCCGTAGTAAGCAGCAAAATATACGTAATTGACCGTAGTTTACTGCGACAGAAGCATGAAATGATGATGACTTACTTTACTCTATTTTTCAGTAACATACATGACTGCCACATTGGTTCTCATACTATATGCAGCAAGTCGAGGAACGTACCTACAGGGATTAAAGCCTCATATTCCGACTAGAACCACTATGTATAAAGTGTAGTACACACGAACATATTTTTAAGAAGGGTTCACCGCAACTCGTAGCATGTGACTGTGGCCTAGGTACCTAGCGCATGGACGGGTAGAAGCGCGTCACGTCTTTGATTGAAGAGATTTTGGTCAGCGCCTAGAGCAGCGCTGGAATGAAAGGGCAGGGGAAACAGGAGATCCTCGAGAAAACCCAGCAACCAGCAGGAATCGTCCGGCACGATTCCCACATGCGAAGATCCGGGGACCATCAAACCCGGATCACCTTCGTGGGAGGCTAGTGCTCCAGCCACTACGCCTACCGCGGCCCCGTCTCGCCTCTCTCTCTTTTTTTTTACGTGAAATAACATGACTTATCCCCGTTTTGTTTATTTCCGAGAAGAACACATACTTCAGACTAAGCTCCTTAAAGCGTTAAAAATGCACCTTGCTTGTTAGTCTCAAAATAACAAAAACTTTTTTTTACTGCTGTATCTCCGAAAATGCCACACTAATTCGTAAAACACCACCACTTAGTGTCCCGTAAGAAAAATGTTACTATGAAAACACTACAAGCCAGTACAGCACGCTGCGAATAGAGTCGAAATAGGTTTTCGTCGAGCGTGGTACTCACATCCTTATCGCTTCGCTGTTCCCACGCATCTAACGCAGAAATTAGAAATCGGTAAACATGCCTCTTATTCTACTACAGATTAGGAAGGTAATATAATTTTTCATGGTCGAATTTGGCAAGCGACAATTTCCGTCGCTAATACGCTGGTAAAGTGAACGGAGCAAAATCATTTTTTTTTTGTCCTTTTTAGAGGACTTTCGTGATTACGAAAGTGATTTTATTTCTTGCGAATAGAATTAGAAAACTAAGGCGACTTTGTTTATCAGTAAATATTTTAATAACGCGACTTTTCTCTTAATCAAGTCTATTTAAATTAATTTTTTTAAAGACATCTTAACAACTTCATCGCAACTATCAGCGAAAATTGCGCGTTGTCAAAAGAACCTGTGTACTAGCTCGTGCCATACACGAACGATTTTATTTTTTCATTATCTTTCTTGTACTAATCAAATGTGAACGAACAATGTAATGTTGTAGCTGGTTTACGTATAGCTGCTCTGTACTGAACTTATACATAAATATACTTTATGTATATTTAGTTGTACGAGTGATAAAATACAGGATATCCAGAAATAATCATGAGCACACCACGCGAATCCTGGGCTAAATTGGAGACGATAATGCTACTGGCAAACTATTGTACGACATTTTACATGCACAGTATGGCAACACTGCATGGAGATGGTCCCCCTTGTCCAGGTATTGTTTTATGTATGTTACGGCAAGCAAATGTAGAATCATGTTTGGACTGCTCGTGTTTAAAAATTCGCCCATAACGTGCAGGTAAGAACAGTAGTAGTGAGATAAGTAAGATAACTGTGGCGCTAAATAAGGCATTAACAACAGTGCAGTATTGCCACATTGTGCATGTAAAATGTCGTCGTACATTTTGCCACTAATATTTTCGTCTGCAATAAAGCCCAGGATTCACACGGTGTGCATAGTGCATATTGTGCGGTTTTACTGGATATCCTTTATAGCTTTATTGGTATCCTATCCAGGGTCGTCATTTCAAGTTTTTCTTGGAAGGGGGGAGGGGGCAATATTTTTTTCGGTGAAAGTGACCTTGTTGCATCTTTTTTATTAATTGAGCATGTATAAATTGGAAACTTTAATAATAAAAATTCTGTTTTATGAGCTTAAGTTAGCATTATTTAAATAACAAAATACAAAAAAAATATATATATTTTATTCACTTAAAGTTCTAAATCCAGGGGGGGGGGACATTTTCCCCCCTGACCCCCCCTTAAACGACGCCCCTGATCCTATCAGAGGTTGTGCAACCATGCCTAAATCGAATGAAATTCTCTCTCGTTAACAAACTAGTGTGCGTGTGGATCATACAATTTCGTGCTTACAATCTAGTACACACTTTTATCTATGTCGGGTTACGAGGACCCGCACGGTGTTTTATGGACAGCTGAACATCGTTGTATGAATGAGGACGTAACAGTGATGTAACACTGGCGACCGCGCCACCGGAAGTGCTCTCGACTATTCGCCTCGCTCAAAGCGGAGCGGTCGTCACAATGATCGTGGCGAGGCGAGCACGGAAATATCGTTATTTTGTATTTAACTCTAAGTACTGTCAGCTTAGGCGGTTATATTAAGTAACCTGCTGGAGGATTAGGTTTGCTGAGTCATATGACCAGGTTACCTCGTTCACCAATGTCTGTAAGCGTGCACGCAATGGCTACTTGCATTAAATTTAAAATTCATTAAAAAAACATCCGCATAAGAGAACAAGAAAAAATATTAATATAACAGAAATAATGTTTTGATAAAAGTGCTTTGTTTGACACATATCACATAGGCCTGTATGATAGCAGCTACCGCAGCGGCGCTGCACTGACTGAATATAGATTGTATGGTACTTCATGAACCCGTACCGCGTCTGAATACTCTGGTGGTCATCTGATCAATGAAATAAACTAGCTTCGAGCATGGTCTACACACAATTGAATACTTTAACTTTTGACTTTACGTTTCCATTACTTTAGGACCTACTTATTTCGTCAATACACAATATAAGCGTAAACTTAAAGTAACGCGAGTTGAAAAACGATTTAATATATGTTTTTCAAACGGAAATATTACTATGTATATCATTATAAATTTGCGATAAAAGCATATCACGTAAATGTTCCAGATATAAGCTCTATAGTTTATTATACTATTTTTCAGAACAAAGACGTCATCTATTGACGTAACTTGAAAGTTAATTTAAGAATACTTCTCCAACGCTGTTTACCAGGTTTTTCGAATACATTAAAAATAAACCTGTTTCTTTATTATGAAATCCCAATACTGGAGAACAAAACTCAGAAATAAACATCTTTGGTTCTAACATACACAATCAGCTAGTTCTTATTTGCGAACGGCCGCCTTGATTTTGACTTCAGATTTTCAGTTTATCGGAAACGTAAAGTCAAGGCAGCTTGACTTTAGCTTTGGCGACGCCACTGTGTACGACTCCATAAGAAGCCATGTATTGAAAGCTATCATAAGGTCAAATGTTAAAGTTTTGAATAGTGTAAAGGCCCTAACACTTGGATGGTGACCGTCAGTGAACACTGATACTGCATGTCGCTGGTGCATACATGAACACAGGTTGGTCTACCACTGAGGTCAACACAAGTACAAGGTGTAAATAATATATAAATAATAAATATAGTTAACGGCTGTTTACATCGTTTTGACTCGCTCCTCATATTTTTTTTTTTTCACAGCTAACGTTTGCTGCAGGAGTGTACCGAAAAAAAGAGTATAGTTGTAAATACTCCTTCATTCTGCCAAAATAAGGACAACAGAACAGTTTGGTTGTCGATACTATATGAAATGTTCAGTCAACAATATGTCCTGTAGAAGTAACTGAGAGCCTTATTACTTCTACACAAGAAAGTAACTTTTACAGAACATATTGTTGAAGAAACTGTCCAGATAGTACCGACAAACTGATTGGCTATCCCTATCTTAACATAAATATAGAAAATTGAACATTACTTTTTTCTCAGTGTGAAATTAACAAACATAATCTCCCTTGCATTATTTGAACAGACATGTATTGAATAACCTACTTTTTTAATGACTTCAATTCGAACAGTGTTCTTTACTAATTTCCTATAGTTTGTATGTAATATTTAAAAATATCCTTGTAAGATAAATTACCTTTAACCATTGAATAAATATAAAACTGTTGCTTATTTTCTTATAATTATGTACGTATTTGTTTATACATTTTCGAACTTCTTTAAAAAAAAAAAATGGTAAATGTTCTTCGGATACTGCATCTTGGTGCTTTCAGAGCAACTTTCGCCAAATATAAGTAGGCTATCTAGTGTATCATGACGTTATATATAAAATATATACATTAAGTGGATACAAAACACGACAATAATTATTTTAATCACTGAAGTATTGGCCACTACAATTTTTTGCAACAATTATTTATAGGTCTCACAAATCCTATATCCAAGGACACTGCCAGGCGGGGAGTTTGACAGGGGCGGTACATCTGTCAAATGATAACGCAGGAGTCCTAAAGTTAGCTCAGCGAGGACAGAAACCTCGTGTGGAGCAAAAGAGCAAATGCTGGCTTGATCCCGAAACTCAGTATGTGTAGGGACTGCGAAAGCACGGCCTATCGACCCTTTTGGCTTGAGGAGTTTTCAGCGAGAGGTGTCAGAAAAGTTACTTATTAAACTATTCTAAACCATTTCTTTGTTAATTTTTTACAAGATCCCAGACTCTGAACATGGTTTGCGAGCAGAACAAATATGTATGCCGTGGACATTTTCCCAAAACACCATTTTAATAAATAAGCCGTGTGTCCAACAAATAATAGTGCTTCAGACCCACCAAGTGCCGGCTAATGTACTTGCTGATGACGTCATTGTGGTAGCCATGTTGTGACAAACTATTTTCGCGGGCGTTTCGAATGTAAGATTATCTAATAGCTGTAATTACCTCAAATCACCTCCAAATTTAAAAATTGCACCTCTCATGGGTTAGTTTTTCCACGTTGATTACGTAAATGATCTCGGTGAAATGTGTGAGATAGGCCCATTGTAAGTGTGGCGACTTTATTGGACATCTTAAAACTCTACTCCGATTACTGTTTGAACGTCTCAATAAAAAAATTACCTAATAAAACGGCCTCAGGTGTGCACGCAGGGTTTGAGTGTGCTCAGAGACGGAACAGTGCTTATTTCCTTCCGTCTCCGGCGACCATGGCTGTGTGCTGTTTGTCAAGCACTGGAACGCGGTCCGAACCGTTAACCGTTCTAGTCGGCGAACACATCACGCCACCGGAATTGTCGCGACGTGAATCATTGTTTCTGTCGACCGAGACTAAAGGCGGGTTCACACGTCCGCCTGTTCAGAGACCTCATAACAAGAGCTGCTATTAAACACGTTCGGATATTCCGAGCCCGCGTCATATATGCTGTGTTCAAACACGTCCGCCCGTTCCGAGACTGTGTTGCAAGAGCTGTGTTCAAACACACCCGCCTCTTCCGAACCCGTGCAAGAGATAAGGTGCATTCAAACTAAATGTGTTGCTATAGGTGGTTCGCGATAATGTGATCACTTTTGAAAATTATCGGGTAAAATAATAATAATAATTTTTTTTTACTGTGAGCTCTGGCGTTGACATTTATGTACAGTACACTCCATAACTTACACTTTATTACTTAAGTTGCTATGTTTATATTTAAAAGTGATAAGGAAATTAAAAATTTTGTTTGAATGAAAAATAGTTATAATGTTTACGAAAGTACTCACTTTATCCCGAACCACATATTGTATTCGCCTTAAATTGCATTTTATATTTTATGCGAATACGCGTGTTCAAGAGTTTCTGTTTGAAAAGGACTTTAATTTTATTGCCCAGGAATTCATTTATTTTAAATTAGATAAAGTATTATGGTATACAGCACACGTTCCAACGGGTTGCTGATGCGCAAGGGCGCGTACTCAAAAAGGATTCACAATAGTTGAACAGCGCGAGAGAGCATGCAGCCGCATAGAAATATCGCTTCAGAAATACCGCAAAGTGTACCGTACACTTGGCGAGTGGCACGGCAAAAATAAGGAAGAAACAGGAAAAAATAGGACATGTCGGAGAAAACTCATGATCGTACGACACGAACACGACATCCGGGTCGACACCGCTGGGACTCGAACCCGGGTCGGGTCACCTTGGTAGGAGGCTAGGGCTAATCGTAAACCTATGAAAATTGTGACATTTCCGTATTTTTATTACAGTGTTGCAAGACGAAACCTGTTTCTCAAATGAAGTTAAAGGCTGTTAAAAGTATATAGACACATCCTGCCTGAATTTCTTTCCCGCTTTCGAGACTCAGAAGCGAAGAAGCAGTAAGAGCAATTACCTTTTAAACCAATACCGAGCAGATTGTGCAAATATAGGAGAAAACTGGTTGTTTCTCCAACTCCAGCCAAGAGATAACATCACACTTCAATTTACTAATCAGATATTTCCGCTGCCAACTTTACATTATAGAGAAAAAAACTTCTTTCATCAACGAATAACCAGTTTTCGTTGCTACAACCGTAAATAAATGACTTAATTAAAAGCCGATGTACGCAAAACATATAAAAATAGAAAGTTTATGAGTTTCTATAGCATTTGGTAAGAGCCTTCTTTGAAGTGCGCGCCAGTGTCACATCGCACCCATGCGCACGGTGCTAAACTCACCTGAAATTTTCCCGTCGGGTCACTGGAACAATGTGATTGTAGGCGGTGATCATATATTTATTGCTGGTAATTCTGTACTAAAGTATTATTGTAGACCCTTTAAATATTTTGTATCGATCTGAACGGTAGATCTTGTTACTTAGGTGTGAGAAAAAAAAAACGTATTTTAGCCATGTTTGGAGGAGGGGGAGCAGGGGTGCTCGGGAATAATATTTCCAGCGTGCGTGATTTTTTTAAAGCACTTTATAATCCTTCTCTGAAATGTGTTTTCTCTTCGTAGGTGGGTACGTTGTAAAGCCATATAATAGTTCTGCGCATAAATGTTTATTTCTAATTATTTTGTTGTTGCCCAGTTCAACAGCGAGGCAGGCAGGCTCCTTAAGATATTTTTGATCCGTTGTGGATACAAGGACGCAGATTTCACCATTTATGCATTGTACGAATCATTATTTTATCGTGTTAGTGTTACATGTGGAATCTGGGAGACTGAAAAAATTGTTAGCGTCTAATAGGTAAAAGACTGGTTGTGTCTTCAAATGTGTGCGGAATGTGAATAATAGCTGGACACGAAATTGAAGTCTCGTTTGTACAAGCAAACGTACAAAATATAAGAATGGAAATTGTTCATATCATTTTTATGAGAAAATAGTTTACTGGCGTAATTTTTTTTTTCTGTTTAACTAATTATTCAGCAAAAAACGTGTGTGTTTCTGCGCATTTGGTATACCTCAACTCAATACAATTTCTGCTCGTTATGTTAGCAAAAACAATGACATAAAGATTTGTTGTATTTAATTCCGAAAACATATTACCTGTTGGTTAGTCTTACGTACTTTATTTAATCTAATTGTTATTGTTATTTTTTTCTTCCAGCTTCTCATTGAACTCTGTTCATCTAGTTTGTATTAGTATATGCGATGTCTTTACTCTTATGTTGTTTAAATTTTAATTTAATTATCATGATGTTTTAATTCTCTCATGATACATCGCTAGTTCATTATTGCTTTTTAATTTTAGTATTACCTTAGACTTAAGTTTGAAATGCCATAATACAATTGTAAACTGTAGACTGAAATTTTTATGGCCCAGTGTAAGACAAGGCGACATCGCCTTAACTGCGCCATTAATAAAGTCGTATTAATTTTACTCCTGCTGGGATCACAATAGCACGATAGGTGCGACGAAGCAACGAAAATTCACCCTAGTGTGAACACTAGTTTTATCACATCGCAATTTAAAAACACGTTAAATGTGTCTTGCCACTTTGTAATTAACTATTAACCACTTTTACATAAACTATTTACGTATAAAACATTTGCATATTCTTTCTTATTGTTATACTTTTTATGCCTTCCCCGTATTTGAAAATACGGTTGCAATACACATTGGTATAAAGAGACGTTAATTTACTTGTAACAATTCAACGTAATATAAATAAAACACGATTTTCTACTAAATCACGAGTTGTATCAACATTTGCGAACAAAATTATTATAGAAGTTTTTCAGCTTAGTCACACCCACAATGCGAATGAAATGTTAAATATTGTCTACCCAGAAATAGCATCGCGCCGGCGACTTTTGTCTCCCTGACGTCATAGAAGTATAGATGCTAATTAACTGAAAAATTGTTTTATTAGCGTCGCGTTTGTCACGCTATTGTGATCCCAGCATAACGACGTGGAAACACTTATATTTGGCCTGCGGCTTTGCTCAAGAAGTATACAGGAGGAAAAGGAAAACTTGTTCTGGAATTGGAAGAATTCATGCAAGGCACTGTTGTACGCCTGGCACAAACGAGCGTTTCCCTTTTCCGTTAGAAACATAAGCCCCATTAGTAAGCTCGTTAGACGGTCAGTGCGAACAGCATTCCTGGGCTGCACGTCGCCTTCTCTCCAGTGCTGCCAACAGTAGAGACATTTACAGCCAGAAACTTGCACAAAAAGAACTGAAATCGTGATATTTTAATGAATTTATCATTATTTGAAATTAACTACCGCTATTTAACTAACTTATCTATTAAACAACGTGAAAAAAAATCATGAAAATAGTCCTTAACTGTAAGCATAATCTTTAAAATAATTTTTAATCAGGCAGAAATTAAAAATCGAAATGATTTGCACTAGCAAATCCTATTGCAGATGTATTTTTACCAACGTAAATCTCATTAAAAACAGCAACATGTAGTTGGAAAACAAGTAAGTTGGCAAAACTGGCAGGGCGTATTCTTCAAATATGTGCTCGAAGGGCCAAGGGGGTATTTAAGAAGGGAGCAAAAGGGCACGTGCCTCCCCCCCCCCCTCTTTTTAAACCAACCCAACCACAACCCAAAATCCAACTGGCAAACGATAAAACGCTCGATATTTTGGAAATATTTTTACGAAATGTTCAGAGTCGATTGTACATTGAAACCACCGACTTGTTAAATTTTGTACGGAATGTCGATCCAAAATATTTAGTATTCTTATCCCCTTCATCCAAAGAGTTCTAAAAGCGCTCATGAAAACAATTCTTTCATTTGCTCAGAGTTCTCCAGCACGTAGATGCCAGTGGCGTAAAATAGGGAGGCTGACGCAGGTTCTCCTTACAGACTGTTCTAAGTAAATGAGCACTTTGAAGAAAGTTTTTGTCAAGAATATTATAAAAATATATATTTTCTTTCTGATCCTTATAAATAAGGGAAAGTTTATACATTGGTATTTCCTTAACCGTAGTCATAAATCTCTGCGCGAGAGTGAGGTGGGTACGGAGCAGCATCCGAATGGATGGGCGGAGGTAACGGGGGATCCCCGAGGAAACCCGCTGACCATAGGCATCGTTCGGGACGATTACCAAATGCGAAAATCCGAGGACTGACGGAGCCAGGAATCGAAACCGGTTCGCCTTGGTGGGAGGCGAATGGTCTGACCATTATGCCACCGTGGTCCCTCCTGCGCGAGAGGTTTACGGATGTTAAAATAATTTTCAAATGAAAACGCGAGTATTTTTGAAATTCGGTTATTATAGAGGCCTAGATATTATCACATCAAAAATTATAAAAATTAAAATTTTCCTTATTTGCAGATTTTGTGGTTTCAAGCCCTTATTTTTCTAAAAACGGTTTTAATTTTTTTCTCCAAAGTAATGCATACTACCGCATAGTTTTATATAAATAACCGTCTACAGATAAATATCTACTCGACAAAAAATCTCATTGAATTTTGATGAGTAGTTCAGAGTTTATTGACGATACAGTATTCCAGTCGTTTGTTTGACATCGTACCTTTCCATACCTCATAACTGTGACCATATTATTTCATGTCTGAAAAGTGGAAATTATGGTCCATATCTTTGCGTTTTAGAGTCCGGTTGGTTTTTACGCAATGTCTGAAAACCCCGTCGAAGGGGCCCGAAAATTGTGCTTTTAATAAGCGGTCTGAATTTCTTAACTTATAGCAACATAATCTGAAGTGTGTGTTAACAAGCGTAATATGCGTTAAGTAGTTTCGTCCAAAAAAATTGCAACTCATAACATATTTCAAGCGCAAGTATTTTACTGTTTTGACAGTTCACTTATGTACACATGAGAAAATATGGAAGGGAAGCTTCTTTAGAATTTATTTTTCTTACTTACAGTTCATGGAATAAATGTTAAGAGTTCCTATTACTATTCAAACTGTAAATCGATTACTATAATCCTCCCTATAAAGCACAAAAAGTATAGTTTCGTAGTGTACATAAATGCTTGTAACTAACGCTTCATCACTTCATCAGAATGTACGTTTACTATCGTGAACAAACACTTTTACTAAAGTGGCCATATACTCTAAATATTCCGCATTCTGGCAGGCATACCACGTTCAGAAGCGGAACTAGATGTTTATAATTTGTTTATTGTAGTGGGAGTTAATTCCCACCTTCTCCCATTCAGACGTTAATTTTATACGCGCAGGAATATGTTTTTAATTTCATAACGTGAAAAAAAAAAAAAAGAAAAGAAAAAAAAAGTATTTTACTGTTTGGAAGACATTAAGACGAATGAATATTTAACTCTTGTAATAAAACCTTGATTTTAAACAGTTAATACATTAAACAATTTTAGTTCTGTGGTCTCTGATGACTGTGGGGGAGAAGTGTAGGTAGGTAAAAAGCTCCATCTTTCTTGTCCTTTTGGATTCACCCAGACCATGTTTGTTGCTCGACACGTGAGAGAATAAACATTTTTAGTGAATATGTTCTTGAGCGCACGTTTGAATGATAAATACGAGTGGGGGCAGCGCGGAATTAAAGTATCCAGAAAATGGGAGTGCCCGGAGAAAACCCTCAGGCTCTCAGCAACATCCTACCTATATCTCGTGCGAAAATCGGGAACAACAGTTTTTTAATACTTGACATTATGCAGGACATGCTTTAAAGTTTATTGCAGTTATAAGAAGGTACAATGTTGTATTATGAACATGGGACTGAAAGTTAAGTTCGTATGTTTGAAATGCGTGCGCAAGGCATGTTAATGCCAACTGGATAAGTAACTGGTTCGTATCTTTCTTAAAAGAAATTAACGCCGGACATGTTGAGTTTCCGTATTTTAACAAACGCTATATCATATCTTCCGCAAATATAGGTACGTAGGAATCACCAATATTGAAACTAGATTACAGTGGATAAAAGAAAGAACAGTAGTGAGCTACAACTTAAAGCGTGTTTCAATTCCGGAATAACAGTAAACTGTATAACACATCACATGCAGTATATTAATTTTCCGTTGCTTGTTTCGTATATTTCGTACAACATTCCATGTAAAGTAACATGATGGAAATAAAGAACTAGTTTTGCGAGCTTTAACTGTCGCACGGATTCTCCACTCTTTAATTATTACCGATAAAGGTTCAGTAATATTTTTGTGAGAAAAATTATATTTTAGTGTGGGTTGCCAGGTGCGTGTTTGTCACATTTCAAGGTCACGCGCACACTCATTATTTATCTAAGTAAACGTGCTATAGGTTGTACTTTGCTCGGGTTCAATTTCTTTACTCCCCTGTAATTTGACCGTTGGCTTCTACCGCTGCGCTCAAAGGTCACTGACTGGTTCTGGTTGCAGTGCTTTAGGACTTCTTGGAAGGGAGGAGGGAGGGGAAGGAACGATTGCTCTCACGGGGGGGGGAAGAAACTAGGGGGAAGGGGGAAAAATGGGCGCGGCGCGAGCGCTGCGCTCGCAGCGGACAGCATCGGAACTTGGTAGCGGCGGCGCGTTTATGTACCGGCACGAAGCGCGCGCAACCGTCATTTGCCGTCGAAGTGTCAAGGAAGTTCCGAAGCGCACGCAAGCACTACAGCCGAGATGGTGGACGCATTCCTCGACAAGAAGTACAAGCTGGCCAGCTCCGACAACTTCGACGAGTACATGAAGGCGCTGAGTGAGTAAATTAAATTATTCGTCTGCTAATTCGTGAATTCTGGGTTGTTTCGAAAAGAAAAGTCGTAAGTAAAGACATTTCGTATGTCAGGGTACCGCGCTTGTAGACGCCCGTTTGCACCGAAGGATGGCACGAAATTTAGAGATGCGGAAGATTGAGAAGGGTGGAGGGCAGGGGAGAAACCTGAGGAAACCCTCCGACCAGCGGCGAAGTCCGGCACTATTCCCGCACGCGAAATTCAGGGAGCAGACCCAGCCGGGAATCGAACCCGGATCGCCGTGGTGGAGGAGAGTGCTTCTAACCACTACGCCAACAGCTGTATTAGTTTAACTTACCCGACGCTTTATACTGGCTGATTAAATGCCGTGCAAAAGCGCATGGCGTATTATGAAATTTATTTTGGCCTACTTGACCGCGTGTAGCTTGTTGGAGCACTGTACTTAACTTTGCTCTGCTTCAAAGCTTCTTGTTGAAGAGGTTCTCGTATCTCGATGGTATAATGACAGAAAAAACTATTTTACGTCGTGGGAAAAGTCACTGGTGGTTAATTTAGTTCGCGTAGATTTTTACCCAATATTGTAAGCTAAAAAGACCTAATTTTTACAGTATTACGCGCAAATGTATTTTATTTGCTTTCGATGCAGAAAATATTCGAGGCGGTTTGTTTACTCTTGGCATGCGTTGATTTGATGTAGTGCTTAAAAAAAATGCAGGACTAAGTTCTAAGTTTTTGTTTTGATGTGAAGTTTCTATGTGAAACTTTAAGTGGTATGTTGCGCAGTCCATCACTTTCACTGGGTATATATAAGTCGCTGAATGCGTGTCGCTTAGGGGCGTAAGGTCCCGAGTTTGAGCGCGCTATTCAGGCGGAATTTACGATCGTTACATAACGTGATTTTAGCCCTACATGCATCTGAATACTATGCGGTAGTCACCATCTTATGTTGTATTTTGTCATAACATTTCTTCTGGGTAAATTTTAAAACTTTTAACCTAACTACGGAATAGAATACAATAATATATAGTTTTGTCGTTACTTTAACTGCAATTCGATCTGGGACGACAGTAACGAAAAATAGATTTGTGGTGTCTAAAAATCTGTCGGTATGTATTCTACTCCGTAGTTAAGTTAAAATTGCAAATATGTACCCAGAACAAAATATTTGGCACTAAATACTAAAAGATGGTGCCTGTCACGCACTACTGCTTCGCCGATAGTTTTTTTTTTTTTTTTTTTTTTTTTAAATATAAAATGAGAACTTATATCACAAATGCGTTTCGCAGTTTGGTTTAAACTGGTTGTGGCCGAGGTAGCTATTTTTTAGTCAAATTGTACGGTATCTTAAAATTTTAATTAATAAACTTTCGTTACCACGTAATTAGCTGAAACCATAGTATTTACAGTCTTAAAAAAAATAGCCACCATGGAGAGAAATTATTTGTACATATGCTCTTGTTTAGGATTTTAGAAAATAATCTATAAAAAGTGTAAATAGAGGCGCATGCCCTTCAAAGCACTAGAAGCAATGAAAGTCTGTCCTGAGAGTTATTTGGGCATTCATTAAAAAGTCTTAATTATTTAGCGACAAATTAAGACAGCGAAACGGTTTTGGAACGTACGGAGAGTTTTATTTTATCTTGCGATGGTCGTGCGGCACTGTAATGTCGATCCTTGTACTGAAATACCAGTTGGGCATCCTTGATTAATCATCGTGATGGCATTCTTGGCAGTTTTGGTAGTTCACGTTAAAAACGTTAATATAGTGACAACTGGAAAATGTTTGTAGTAGTAGGTTTCGATAATAGCGTACAGTGACGTCATAGATGGACGTGTTCGGTTTGAATCATTAAATAAATGAGCAAAAATAGGTGTCTTTAGTACAGGATGTTAACGATGAAGTGAGCACTTTGGAGCGCCGGTTACTTATTTTCAGCTGATTTGCGCGTTTTTGTCATTCAGTGTAGTAGACTGTATAGTTCCCCCTTACTCAATAGTTCAAATATGAAGCAAAAAAACTGTCCTACGGTTTTTCTTGACAAGTCTCATAAGTTTCAGCTTCGTTGTGAACAGCATGTAGATAAGATTTCATTATTCACGTCTTTGCCACATACAATCGCCTACTCTTGACATCGAGGAAAACTAGTGGTAAAACATGGTGTACAAAAAAAACCGTATATTCCAATTTTGAGCTAACAAATTTCTCATAGAACGGAGCTTTTAGAATAGTGCTGGTGGGCGGGGAAGTTGGGCTGATTTGCGGATATTTTTTAAATTAAGAATTAATTAAAATTAGATTTTAGTTCTCATATCTGTACAAAATTTATCCGAAAACACCTTGTTAGTCATCTTTTAATAAAAATTAGTAATTTTGGAACGAATTTGTTGAAATTGGCGAAGAACAGTTTTTCAGAGAATTTACACCTAGATATCAGAATTCTTTTAGCCCTACTTTTTTATGGAGACTTCATTCGTACACGATGTGAACCTGCACGAAGGCGGGAACACGTAAAGCTTTTAATTTTAAATTAAGACATGCTTAAATTAAATAAATAGGTACAATATTTTTAGGCTTGAAATATCTTAACGCAGTAAACTCAGTTCTAAACACAGAGTACCGGTTTGGCGACACCTTTCTTGGGCTTAAAAATATTATTCTTAGGAAAGTGTAGAATTAGTGAATTGCGTTATGGTCCCGCCTACCTGTGGTTTTACATATTTTGAACTGTTATATTTACCAGACGTCAAGCAGGAAGACATGGTCTTTTGTATCCTAAGTCTCACGCCACGCTGCTTAACTCAATATGTAGCATTATTATACCCGGCTAAATACCTGCTTCACTCCTTATGGAAATGCTGGAGGATGCGGTGGCCGGATGGACAGACCATCTCCACCAAGACGTTCCGGGTTCGATTCCCGGCGGGGTCGGTCCCCGAATTTTCGCATTGTACGAATCGTGCCGGACGATGTCGTTGGTCGGCGGGTTTTCTCGCGGGGAGTTCAAATTTCCCCCGCCCGTACATTCCGGTGCTGCTCCGTACTCGCTTCATGCCACCCCTTACCAGCGCTAAATACCTCGACGTTAAGGCTGACCAAAATCTCTCACCCTTATAGTAATGCTATTTTGACCTTTTACTTTCGGTGAAACTGAATTCATGAAGATCTATTGTAGTATAGATTACAGGTGTATTTTCACATTAGGGCAATTGACTGTCACGTGACAACTTGCAAACTTGTTTTTGAATTGGAGCTTTCACACTGCGACACTGCTGGGTTTTTTTTGTTGGTCACTGTGACCCAGTTGTGACCGAACCCGGCTACCAGTGACAGCGGGGGTCATTGTCAGGGCCGGTCCGGTCACTGCTGGTTACACGGGTTTATATCGGAGCGTTCACACCGAGACACTGGTGACTGTCACTTGTAACGTGTATCAAAAATTGGCAATGCTGCTGGCAATTGATTTTGAGTCGTATTGGGCACTTGTAAAATTGTGTAGAACCAGTTTTCGCGAACAATATTACTTAGTTAGATGTGTCTAGAGACAAATCTAAAGAGTTGAAAAAAATATTTTTTAGCAGAAATTACAGAAACTTTTCTACAAAATCAATAGTGAGACAAATTTAAAGTGAAACCTCTTATTAAAAACACGAATCACAGATTCGACATTGCTACAGGAATTTCTGCAATTAAAACAATGTTTTCTATCCGAAAAGGGCTTCCGCAATCTCATATTTGAACACTTGTAGAAAGACAAAGTATGTATTTCTGATATCCACATTTTTTTTCTACACTGAAAAAAAAAAAAAACTGATCGCCACACACAATATTTTGCCATTATATACCTCGCCAAATTTATTTAGGGCTACAACAAAAATGTATGCAGCCCCTGGTAAATTTTGCAGTTACGACCAAAAGAATTTTGCGCACACTGCAAAATAATTGAGGTGCATATTGAAAAATTCAGTTAGTGGCCTCCGCGAAACATCTCTAATTTCAGAAATATCAAGGCCTAATGTATTTGAGTACGGTGCTGAAATGTAAGCACTGCAGTTAGTCTTTTATAAGTTTGACGATAGTTAATTTAGTGCTTGTTCATCCTGCTGAAGTTGGATGTTTTTCTTATTGCCTGTTAATGTTTAGTCATTTGTGGAGTGGAGAATGGCCATCAGACAAATGTCATAACCTAATTATCAGAATCTGTATTTTATTTATAGTAGATGCCAGTTTAAGTGGCTGGAAGCCCTTGGGTTGATTCAGCTTGTGTATAAATTGTAACTAATTATGTTATCATATCTGAAGCCATCATGTAGCTACATGGACAGTCGGTTTTTTTTTTATTAGAGCGCCTACTGACCGATTAAAAATTAAAATTACGAAAATGAAAATATATTTTATTTCCTTTTCTACTGTTGAACACTAACAGTTTTTAAAGATTTAGTATATGGTTCTCAGTTGTAAATTTTGTGTTTAGTAAGAATTTGTGTAATAGTTGTTCTCGCTTCGTAATATGTAGTCTACAGTATGTTCGACAAATTGTAAAACAGCTGTAATGCTGAATTTTGCTCCTATTTAATTTGCCTTTTAACCCATGACGCTTTAATAAAATACTGTCGTTCTGCGAACTTCGTGTTCGTTAAAGGCAGACAAAGCAGTTTAAAATACGGATTGAGGAAATCTCGAGTACTTAAGACTTCGCGTTTGGTGCGAAAATTTAAATGATACGCTCTGATTTCTGTAGTTTGTGTAGTCCCGAAAATTAAGTCGTGCTGCGTACCTGAACTTGGCCGTAATTTCCCAATTTTGCGTCATGAATGTTTTAAATGGCCTGTAATTTATGGCCTTGTAAGCAATTGTTTACTTGACTTGTTGCTGGTCGGGTACCAAAGCGTCTTCCATTTTTGGTCCTGTTGGGTTTTAAATTACTCGGGCTGGATGGCGCAGTGGCTTGATAGAACAGAAGAGATTTAATTTTCAGACTGAGGCGACGTAATATTGCCAGTTTACATAATTGCCACCAGCGGCTTGTTAGCGGCATGATTTACCACTTCTGAAATCTTTCAGGAATTTTGAGATCAAATTTTGTAGCTAGCTGTGTTGTGTAATGGGACACATTCTAAACAAAATTTTAAGGCTCAAAGTGCTCGAGTTAGGGGTTATCTATATACTAACTTTAATTTTACCCTCGGTAATTTTTTTTACGATTCTTAAGCCTCCCTATAAAAGTAAGCTATATGTTTGCTTTGTACATAACTTTACTACGTGCAGTTTCAAAAGTTAAGCCTGTAGGTTTCAAACTTCTTAGTCTTAAAATTGATTTCGTAGATTAATAGATTAGTGAAAAAAGTAAATCTTTTTTAAAAATAAATTTGAGTTCAATCAGTAAAGGGCGTTCTATCTGGCGGCGAGTAGCCTATGATCTGCAGCGAGGAAAATTAGTTATGAATTTCGTTTAATAGGCTTACTTGCAAACCTTGCGCCGCAATATTTTTTTACTTAGCTTTCGCAGACATTCTTTAAAAACGCTTGAATTAGCTGGTAATTTCAGTTACCGTTTGAAATCTGGCAACATTTTGAGGTCTGCGTACAAATAAGGAATTGTGTATTTAAGTATTAGGCCTACATATTGTGCCTCGAGCCAATATGTCTTAAAATCGTTGCAAACTTGAATGTTTATAGCTGTGTGATTTTAATTTGTGAGGCTGAGGAAGTATACCATTTGTTTAGATAGGGTTTCCTCTTTTTTTCGAATTACTGAAAGTTTCTCTTCAGGTAGTGAAAAGAAAGATGTATTTGTCTTCACCTGTGTAGTAATTTCCACCTTTGACGCGTGGGAACAGCGTAGCGATAAGAGCCAGTGTCCCACGTTTGACGATAAGCATATTGCCTCAACCTTGCACGCCAGTTTGGCACGCTGCTAATATTCCGTGCAGTCTTTTTCATAAAAGACTGTAAGCGGTGACCACATAGTATGAAGTCGAGACACATGCCGCTCGCTTGCACTTTACGAATACAGGTATTGTGTTCAGAGTTACAGCAGTAAAAAAAAATTTTTAGCCACTTTGAGAAGCCCAAAAATCTGTTTGAAAAACTAGCTGAATTTTTAGGATATTACAACAGTCATTTAGTCATATAGTGTATTCTTTACGAGAACTAGAATACGCGTGACAGGCTAAAACACCGCCCATGCGCCGTCTAAGCCTTGTTTTATACCCTATCATGTAGCTATTCATACAATACAATAAAACACGTCATACGATAAGGGTGGGCTCGAGTTACATTTTCAAAAAAGCTTCTGTTCTCGGCTGTAATGGAAGTGTGGCTTTTCCGGACAAACCAGTTGCTGGACGCAATCATAAAAATAAAGAATAAAAATTATTTGTATTTAAAAAAATCCTGAAACTGAAAATAATAATTAAAAAATTAAGTTTATTTAATAATTTTTCTTCATTTTTGAGCGTGACATTGTAACCTGCAATGTCTTTATCCACTGTGATTTTTTTGAGTTTGGTATGTCAGTTGGTTTTAATATAGTCGTTAAAACTGAAATATGCAAAATATGACTTTAACAAGCCATTACACGAAAACTGAGATAAAAAAATTTCATAACAGCAAAATTTAGCAACATTTTGCGTATACAATAAGAAAATATATGGTACAAATAAAAAAATGGTGATAAATTGCGGTAGACCGCGCCGTTAACAGTGCGCGGTTGATTAATAAACGCTGAAAACTTAAATTGATTTCTACGCTTTTTTCGAAGCCAACATTGATAAAATACTCGATGCCAATCCTAGATAACGGTATTTGCCTACTTTATGAGTAAATATTTATCCAGAATTACTAATTCGTTACGCGTGGTCTCTTGCGCTGCAGTTAAATCAAAGTTTCCGGCGTCAGATTGTGCCTCAGAAGTTCGTAACACTGGAAACTATTTTGTTTAAAACGTTTGCTAAAAATATTTGATTGCTATTGTTTAATTTTAGCAAATTCTGTTCAAGAAACCTACAGTTAAAGATTAATGCTGGTTAGCGTTGTATTATGTACCACGCCCTCTTAACTACGGCCACCGTAACTTGATAACTTTTGAAGAAACTCGCGTCGTTATTAATGTTCGTGAAGTGGAGTTAGAAGGAATATATAGGTGAATTGTCTGCTACTGTTTATAAACAGTAGTGGTGAGACAGTACAAATTTGCAGAGTTTAACTATAGAAAAGTGCTGATGTTACTGTGAACAGGCTATACCATAGAGGAAGTAAAGTATTCAAGAGTGGACACGGCCATGCTAACCAGCGAGACACTAAAAAAGGGGCATCATTCACCGGCAACTTCGGAAACAAAAACTTTAGTTTGCAGGTTGGCAACAAAAATACGTTATTTAACATGTTCAAATTTTTTGGGAAAGTATAACATTTGTACGCCCGTTCTGCCACGTGAATGAACAGGGGTACCTCTTGATCTTCCCCATTATAACATTTAACTAGAATTATTCCACAAACACGTAAACATACGATTCGTAGCCATCACGAGCAGTCCGAGCAATCACGAGGTCGCGTCTCGTGGTAGACAACTTAACCGAAAAGTTATTGTAATTGAAAATGTCTATTACTATAAATAAAAAATATATAATATATACGCAATAAATGTGTGACATTCTAGTATCATAAACCACCAAACATTGTCTTTAATTACACATAACGTTTGCTTTGTAATGTTGTCGGTGCATGATGCCCTTCAAATTAGTGGCTCTGGCCGCCCTATTGTGTCCACCCCCTGGGCTATACTAAGAGTGGCATACCGTTAGAAAGGAGAGGGACGGTGCAGCTGCAGTGCAGGATGTGGGGGCCTGTAATTGGGCAATCACTTCCACAGCTGACGCATATGTTTGGCCTTGTACTTAGTGCGCTTCAGCGACCCTGTTGTGTGAAACTGCGCCAGCCGCTGTGATGCAGCTAGAATAAGGAAAATACGCGAGTGTTTACATAATGTCTAATGACAGTGTGGAATTAATAGAATGTTGTCATATACTGGTCTGCCGGCATGCAGGCGGTAGTAAAAGTTTCTCTGGAATAACCCGTCTCACAATAAGTTAAAACGATTGCGAAAATATTGCTGTTGTACTATATAATTTCGCAGCTCTGAATTCTGAAGTACCCCGTTTCACAGAGTACGGAAAACGAGCATAATGGCACGCCAGTTAGAGAAAGTTCTTACTTGGTATCAGTTTAGAGATGGGAAAATTTCGCGGATTCAATGACTGCATGTTAGAATCCAAACATGCAAGTCATTGAAACCGCGAAATTTTTCCATTTCTAGGCATCATCTTGAAGAGCTGGGAAGGGAACGGCATATACTCTTTAACTGCCAGAAGGACGTTGAGCCAATTCGACAAAGCTTTGTTTGGTGTACAGGCTGTTTTCAGGGACGTTTTAAATGTACTTTAGCCGAACTATAGTTAAGCAAGTCAAACTAAACTACCTTGGAAATTTTAAAATCTACAAATCAATTGCATTAAAACTACGTTGTTAGGTTTTTTTTAAATTATTTCGGTAAGCACTGGATAAGTTACAAATTGTGTATAAAGTGCTGTTTGAATTGGAGGGCCCAAATTTTGTCGCTTTCAAAGGCATGATTATTTCCTACCGAACTGTTACTTTAGTTTCTTTTGGAAGCTATGTATTTCAAAAGTTTGTTGTACATGGTTACAAATTTTTTATTTAGGGCCCTTAACGTACATTTTTTCCCCATCGGTTGATTGGTTTTTAAGTGTTTACTTCCTGAATTCTGGGAAGAATCTACGTAGGCCTATTCATATTTACTAATTGGGGTGGAGGTTGTAATATAAACCATAACCATATGACGAAATCTCGTGCCAGAGGCGAAAGTGAAGAGCCCTCCACAGCCGGTGAAGTAGAGGTACTCACTCGACGTCGACGATTACCGGAATAAATTAGTGACGTCGTTCAATGTCGTGACCAAGGTCATGGTTGCGTGGCAATGAATGACTTGGTGAACAGTGTTGTGGCTCAGGAAGGAAATTTGGTTTGCGGATTAGTTTCAGGAGCACTTCAGGCTCTGTTTCAGTCGCCATATTGAATTTTATTAATTTTTTTCGCTTTTTGGGGATTTTGAGAAGAAAAATAATAAATCGGTGACTATACCGCAATTTCTATTTACCTTGAGTTAGAACATATGGCAATAAAACTAGTAATGTATAGTTCGGTCGCAATTTGTCGGGCAAATTATGAAATATAAAAAATTTATCACATTGCGGCGTTTATGTTAACAGCTAAATCGCAAGGTCTGTATTGTAGCGAAATGTAAATATAAATTGAGGTATAATCTCATATAAAATTTTTCTTCTTAGAACTCCATAAAAGCGAAAAATAATATTCAGTATGGCGACTGAGACAGTTCTAACATTTCGTATGAGAAAATTAAATTTAAACTGCTTATGTGTATAATCTTAACGGCAAAACTAACTGCCTAGCAGTCAAAGCAAACAGATTTTAACACTGCCTATTTCTTCTGTTACAGAATTAGCTGCATAAAACATTTATATTCGGTTTAAAATGGTATGCAATTTCAGGGATATATATTACATGTTGACGATGAAACGTTGCGAAGCGAACGTCTGTATTTGGACGTTTTGTGTGCAGTTATTTTTTCTCTCATCTGATTTGGTTACTATTTCTCTTATGTGAAATATAATTTGGGCTTTTGTTTATTTCTTCATGTAGTGGCATCTTGCTCAGTTCCCCCCCCCTCCCCCAAGACCACATGGCATTTAAGGTTGACTATTTTGCAGGAGTACCGGTAGCAGTAGGTGATTAGAAAGCGCTGCTCTGACCGTCTGGGACGCTGATTTTCGTTGGTAGGCGTTCTGGGGGTTCATTTTACGTTTCGTCCTTTGAAGCGATTACTGCTTCTAAGTGTACTAATTTGTAAGTGAAAGTGTACCACTATGACTGTATCACTTAACAATTTAAAAAAAAAAACTGCCTAGTTTTGAGTTTACCAACATTAGCGATGCAGGATGATGCACAAAGCGCAGTCTGATTACTGCAATTGCTATAACTTAACACTAAGAAACAGATTTTCGTGCTTTTGCTTGAAAATAATCTCGGCAGTTTTGCAGGATTGTGATACACACCGTCCCTCTTCATTTTTTGTTCACTTGGGTGTTAGTTCTGAGTTCGATCAGCCGTGTTGAAATCGTACAGCTCGAACTGCTAAGAGAACTGGAATTGCATTTATTACAAAGTACCTTTCTTGAGAGTTTTCTTGGTAAAGGTGCAAGTGCTCACCTGTAGTACATGTTAGAACGAGAACTCTTTCTTATCGCAATCTGTGTTTTCCAGTTAGTCTGCCTTTTGGAATATTGCAGGTAATAATTAAAAATAAAAAGCGATGGCCCAGTTCAAAAGGGAATAAACTCAAATTGCATTTTTTACTCCAACACAGGCGGGAGTACTCGACTAAAAAAAAAAAAAAAAACGGTTTTAATAAAATGACACTTTTAATTGCCAGTACAGAGCTAGAAATTATATTTTATTTTAATGTGATAATTTCAGCAGTCGGGCTATAAACATTTTAATCACCTTAAATAGTAGCCTCTGTAATTTTGCGTAACACCAACCAAATATAAGATTTTACGGCTAAACGGAAATATCTATATGCGTTTTACTCAAAACTGGCAATTTTTTGCAGTTTCCCTTTTCTAACTGGGCCATCGAAATATCGTGAAACATGCTGTAGTATTGCAGGAGAATATAAATCGTTCTGTATGGTTTGTAACTAGCATGAAAATTTCGAACTTGGCGTAACATTCGGTGTAGTTTCGCAGTTTTCATGAAATTAACTGTTTTCAGAATTTATCCTCTTCGAAGTACCTGCCGATAGACTTTCTTGGCAGTTGCATAACCTCAAACCCGACTTCAGTGCTTACCAGTAATCTTCAAATTGACTAAAATCTTTCTAGTGTAATCTGGCTCACTGGTGATCGATCCATCACGTATGTCAGGTGTGTGCAGGCACTATATACATTAGAGATCGCGAGAGCTTTGGAGCTTACTGTATAGTCAACGATAGGTTATTTCGTTCGGCGAATGAAATGCCGTCTCCCGAAGTTGGAAGTGATTTTTAAATTTACGAAATGTGGCATTTAAATAGGTTCCGGCCCTTATTTCCTCTCTGCAACGAGCTTTACAGTTAAGACGACGTTTGAAAGTTTACACATCCGCAGCAAAGTTTATGGAGCCTTGAGAAATGTTTGTAAAGTTGCTGCAAAACTTAATAGTAGTTGAGCAGTAGCTCATATTAATGCCGTAAGCTGTGTTTGGACAATAAGGGCTCTTTAGTTCATAAATGATAGAAATATACCCAAGTCCTGTGTCTAGTTGGTGGCAGATTGCCCTAGTTGTGCCTTCCTTAGTCGCACTAGTTTCAAAAAATGGACTATATTTCCAGTAGTTAATGTACTGTAATTAAGGGTAACAAATTGCGAGGTTCATTAGTGTTCTCGACGATACGTTAACTTTTTTAATGTAACTCTAAATGCTACTAAGACTGAAGTGCTTCTCTCGTGTTTCCTTTCTAGGGAGGAAATGCTTACCAGATTTAAACTATCAGATTAATTTTTGCACGATATCTTATAGCAAAAGCCATTTATCGTTGCCCAAAAGATAAAGGAACTTCCAGATTCCTTATTTTCGTTTGGTACAGTTTTTTTTCCTCTGTGGGGCAGCGGACTTATCAGTCTTATCTTAGGCTTCATGTAGAAGCTGGTCTTCCATGAAAATCTTGGCGTATGTAATTTATCGAAAAGAAGACTCCGTGGTAAGACGTGGCTACGTCGGTGCCGAATCTGGCGTCGTTGGAACCTATATACTGCACAGCATTTACTGTGCTGGTAAATTTGTCATTTCTGGTGTTCGGGTGAAGTGGTATGACTTGACGGGAACACACAAATATTTTCTACTCATGGGTTAAATGATGTAACTTACGGTCAAATAACTTAACATTTGTTCGTGGGTATATGCAATTACACATTGTCAACTTGTTACAAGTTTGAAGCATACACTTTACTTGTGGGCAATTCCCATGAGTTCTTTTGGGATAGAGCTAAGAGTTAAATTAAGTACTGGATTTAATAGCTCACAAAGCTACGAAATACAAAACAGTAATCAACTAACTCTAGCACTCTAGGGTGCACCGCTGTCTTCACTCTTGAGGTCTTCGGCGTCGCGTACCTCTTCTTCGCCCGACAGCCCGCCGCAGCAATCCTCTTGGTTCGTCCAACACTGCTCCGAAGGTAGCCGCCTGCCCCCTCCTAGTAGACTCTGACGTCACCAAGATGTCTTCACCAGTCTTATCTCCAAAACCACACAAGCATAGCACCTTCTAGCACGACCAATAGCAAACTCTCCCCAAATGTGCCGATTCTGTGGTTTTATACTCCTTGAAACAGTCGGGGAATAACCGCATTACAGGGGTCTAAAAATAATTACATGTTTCGGACATGAATTGAGTCACGTAGGCCACCCTCGTAGGGTTAAGACTCAGTTGGGACAGGTATCTATGACGTAGCTTCGGCGTGACTGTCATCACGTAGCCGCCCAGCGTATGATTCAGGGGCCAGTCAACAGTGTTACGAAACAGCCGCCGACCATTAGAATAAATTTTTTAAAAATCCCTTTTTACCCAAACATCGCAGATTTATATGTTGCACACAATATTGAACACTGCAGAACCTTGGCTCGTGCAGGATTGTAGAGATACTAGTTGCACAGTTTAAAAGATCGTAAATTTGTGAATCTTTTGCCAGTTTTTCAGCGAGGTGCTTTTCGCTTACTTATTTTAGTTAAGTATGATACTTACTGGCTAAAGCACTGCTATAGAGGCGTGGTACGAATATTAACGCTAAAGTATATTGCAATTTACAGAAAACTGGCAACCATTATCCAACTCTAGTATTTCTCCGAACTTTGCAAGATTCGAAGATTCGTATCGTTGATTCAGTCGCAAAAAAATACACAGAATTTACTTGCTCAAAATGTGGCACAATTGTCTGATCGCTTGTACTGCCGGAATTATATTTCCAGTCATTTAGTAGTGTATTGTGGTAAGGCTTTGCCAAACTTAGTAGTGGCGGTGAAGTCCCCGCGAAGAAATGCTAGTTTTCAGATGTTGACAACTTCAATCGTGTAAAAGTTAATTAGTATTTATTAGAGCGTAAATCTCCGACTGCGCGCCATTCCGCTTGGAACAGTTTATAGAGATGAACGCTCAACTTGTAAAGAAGTTGATCAGATCTAGGGAGTACGTTAACTTATACTTACTAGTGATAAGTGGATTGCATTGGTGGAAATGGACGGACCCACCAGTAAGAAAAACCTAGACTCAGTTCGCCACACCGCTCCAATGCGATATGCCGCATGCTTAAAGAGAAAAAGTGGCAAACTTAAATAATAGGAATTTTCAAGCTGTAGTTATTCTGGCAGCTAGTAAGCTTTTTACTTCCTCGGAAACTAGGTTGCTAAGGAAATTCTTGGCAGAACTATAAAATAGCTGTTCTTGAATGTTTGCAGTCGGAAAATTGTTGAATTACTGTTATATTCAGATTTCGAAAATGGAACTTAACTTGGAAAAACACCAGCTAAAGGAAACTTTTTAAGTGTAATTATTTCCAGTTAGTGGTCGAGTATTACTTAACTTTAACTAACCGTTCACTAAACTACACACATTTAACATTGATGCCTTTTTTATATTTTTATGTAATGTAATTAAATTATTCAGTTTTATTTTGTATAATTTTTTTTTTTTAGTTATTCCAGCATAAAATATCATTAATACATAGAATTGTAAACATAATTGCCGACAAACCCGTGATTTTGGTACAAATAAAAAGAAATTCCTTAAATTTTGAAGAAACACTTGTATGTTGTACACGCTAATCATTTTGACGAAAGATTTTTAATTTTTATTTATAATAGGTCATTTTATTATCTCGTAACGTTAATCGGTTTACTTGTTTTTGTTTGAATCGCGTACTTTTTATTAAGGCAGTGTATTTTACATTTTACAGATGTGGGTTTGGTTACCCGAAAAATGGGAAACACTATCAGTCCAGTCATAGAGCTGAAGAAATCTGGGGATGAGTACACGTTGGTGACTACATCCACTTTCAAGAACACCACAATAAACTTCAAGCTCGGCCAGGAGTTCGAAGAGGAGACTGCAGACGGTCGTAAGGTCAAGTCCACCATCACTTTCGATGGCAACAAAATGATCCATAACCAGAAAGGAGAGAAAGACTCGGTCATCATCAGAGAATTCTCTGCAGATGAAGTTAAAGCGGTGAGTGCAGCGCAAGTCTATTTTTAATTTGATTTGATTTATTCTTGATCACAACCGCGCGGTGACTTATTATTTTTAAATATAAATTTATGGAAGGTTCGCAAATTAATAATACTTCCATCAGTTTTTCGTCGGTTAAATATACAGGTATTGCCACTTATCAAAATATGAAATGTGCCGATCACTTAAAACGAATATATCGGGTGCAAAAGTCTTCGGGATACAGGTAATTTTAATCAATTGTGGTACCAATATAGTCCAGACAAATCTGAAAATAAATGCTTTAGTCTACGTGTATTTAACGTTTATATCACTTTTGCGAAACGGGGGTGTTAAAATAATTTTCGGACAATCAACATTTTGAATGATTGAATGATTGAATCTGGTATTTTAAATTTGGTTGGGGCTGCTTATCAGAAAGTTCTGGTGTAAGAAAGAGTATTTAAAAGTTACATTTTAATTGTATTGTACTTGCTCAGTACCGGTATAACTGTACCATTTTGGCGTTTTTGTTAATCCTTTGCCACACGCATTGATGTAGATTCTTTCTAAAATTTTTCCAGTAGTCTGTGAATTGTGTGAATAAAATTTTTGTTTAATAAATTGATCCATATTCCTAAATTCTTTCCCACGTGTTTAATCTGTTTGAAATATTCTTATCTCGTTGCAGGAAATGTGGTCGTTCGAAAGCTTACTTATAGTGTGCGTGAGCACCGCTAGATGTAATAAACATGCAAATCCCTTTCTTCGCGTGGTTCTCGTGTAGGCAGCTCCTTGTAAGGATTATACTCTTTAACTGGAAAATGCCTCTCCTCAATTAAATTCCAAATCAGAATTTCCCGTGCAGCCTACTTCCTAGGCGCACTGCTATGTATATATCACGTTAATATGTCATGTAATCGTAAATAATGTTTTTGATTGCTCAGAAGTGTTTGGCGTTTTAAATGCAGTATTCCGATTAATAAAATATTCTATTAGGTTAAAGAACTCGTGGCCATACATGAAGGGTGCCATATTTTACTAAACTGTCCTTAGATTAGGATACTATGAGTGAATGTCAATGTGGTTTTCTGCTTCTAAGTTACTACGAAACTGGCAGAAATAAGTTTAAGATAATTTTACTTATTAATTGTTTACAGTACCTGGGTTCTTTTAGTTAAAAATGGCGATATCAACTTTTAATAGTTTTTGTTCCACTCGTCTGAAATGACAGTCAAGCTAAAGTAATGCACGCAAATTAAATGCCTCTAGAGGTACTATGCAGGCATATGCATAGTCACCACTCCCTGGAAATATGCATGTCTTTCGTAACTCATATTTTGTGGCTTTTGTTCCCGGTAGTTTCGAAATTTTACTGGCTTAATCGTGATAACTTACTCTGAACATGTCGTTCGGCAAGAAAATTACAATCGCAAAACAGAGTAGGCCTAATGACATGTTTAGCAGACATTATGCGGGGGTTACCAGATCTTCGTAATTCACTAAAGAGGACGTCTGATTAAAATATTTTGGCCACTATTCTACTAATGTGAAATTAAGTAGCAAGAGACTTTCGGACTTATGAGAGTTACAAAATTAATTTCAAGAGTTTTGTTTAAAAGGTGAATGGTGTTAGTTCAATGGCCGGATGACATTTAAGGGCCAAGTTTTAGTCGTTGTGGCCGACGTAAGATAAGTGCTCAAGTGTGCCCACGTCGTAGAGCATTGCTTGACAGTTCGCTGATTATATAATTATTTCTTCGGTGTGGCAGCTCAGACTTTACGATGTCTCCTTGAACCAGATATCACCAAATAACCTGGTTTTTTGCCCAGTCCTGACGACATTGGCTACTTCTTAATTTTTGCCCTTTATAGCTTTATTAGACGTGTTAAATTATAGTTGCGCCAATTTTTAAATGTCTAGAAGTTTACTGACAAAATTTATCAACACTTCACACGCAGAGACGTTGGTAAAATTGAGTTGTCCATACACAGTAGGTTTGCGAATAGTGTTTCGTCGTTGTACTCACGATAAGTTTCAATTTGTTTGTGTAGGCACCTCTAAGAGGGTGATAAATAGCTCAAACGGATGTATACGTTGTAGCTATTCAAAATGTTATATGCATAATCTGAAAGTCTTCGATTTAAACATACTTTTATCTTCATTGCCCGCTCAATAAAGATATCCGCTTATAATTACCTTGTTGGGGGTAAAAAACAGTTCGTAATACAACCTGTATTTGTAATTAAAATAAATACGTATTCATGCAGATAAGTGACAAACAATATTTCCACGTGTAATTGTTCGAAAGTTCATGCCTAACTCTTTTAACCACGCAATTTACCCCTAGAAATCTAAACTTAATGTACCGCATGTTCTGTCATGTAATAGAGCACTGTTATTTAATTTTATGAATTTTGTACTTGTTTTACTATAAAAGTTTTAATTATTCAAGTAAATTGCACACCAGTTTGACTAGAATTAAATTTGAAATAAACCAGTTGTTTTGGTTACCAAAATTTAAATTTGCGTAACCCTCTTCTTGGCAAAACTATAGAAATTTATAAAAAAAAATTTTACATTTTGTATCCATAATTGGCTACAAATATATACTTTCTATAAATATATACATTAAACATTTGTTATGAATATAGTGAGCTGTATCTTATTATATACATTGTCAAAAATAACACAATTTACAAGAAGAATATTATCTATAATACGCATTGCCATTTCCAAAGATTAAACTTTTCGTTATTTTACAGGCTATCTCTAATGTATACTGACGATATAAGTGAGAAATAACATGTTAAAATATTCAAGAATACCTTTAAAGAAATCCACTGTACATTTGAGCAAATCTGATCTAGTTACATGAAATATTTGTGGGATATTTACACAAAAACAAAATTATGTCCTGTCTTTGCTGCACTGTCAATATATGCACTTCACACTAAAATCTTTTCGGTTGTTTTACCAGCTTTGTCTTGCATAAACTAATGAAATAAGTGGACAATAGTATGTACAATTTTTCGAGAAAAAATTTACAACAAAAATGCACAGCACGTTTGACCACTCATCTAGTAATCTTATCATAGGAAAAAATTCTTGGGTTACATATACATAAAACAAAATCAAAATGTCCTTATGAAAATACATTTTTATATTCTCTAGTCAGAAGTATCATTTCATGGGAACCCATTATTGTGGAAGATTTGACAAAAACACAATTTCTCTTCTCTGTAAAACAGTCTTGAGATTACACTTTCTGCAAAAAAATCGTAGACTGGCCTTTTGTGTAGTATCTGGATCTTCCCTTTGAATTATGGACAGGAAAGTGACTTACTATCGTACTTCATCAATGGGCCTGGGAACTACAGGTTTGTGAATTTGTTTGCAAGGCTTCACATGCTCTTCTGAAGGACGACCTCTTTTCTTTGCCTTGTGTTGGAGACCTTGAATTACCCCTTCAGAGAAAGTGCCTCGGTTTTGTTTTCTCTACATGTGAGAGCTAGTTCCCGTCTGTACAAAAGCCACCCATATTGACACTCATATCTAGTAACTGAGAGAATATAGCCATGTACCAGCGATGTGTTCTGAACCCTGTTCTATACAAAGCGACAAGCATATCAGACTGATCCACTCCTCCCATGTGCATGTTGTAATCTTTGACTATTTTAGGACGACTTAAATTTGTTTCTTACCCAGTTCCTTACTGTAACACTACACTTCCCACTGGATGAGCATCGGTGTATGAACTGCCTAGTAACACCCCTATTATCGTACCATTTCAAAAGAACTAACCTGTGATAATCATCCACGAGCTGTTGAAAACTCCCTCTGCCACGTTTTTCAAAGTTTTATCATCCCTCATAACACACCCTCTCATTCTGTTGGAATGCAGTATCCCTAGGCTAAATATTCCATACTCTTCACGAAGATATGTAATGAACACGACATGACAAAAATTGTCAAAGTATAAAACTGTGCACTGTGGATTTGGTATCGACTTGCAGAGAGCAATAGCTACCCTGCCTCCAAAACCAAGGTATTCTTCATTTTCTGTAAAAGCAATCCCGAGAAATGTATAAAGACCAGCGTACATAAAAAAAAATCGTAAACAATCCCTGAAATGCCAGATCTAACAAACATTTTAAATGCCCACCTTTTGGGCTTTGATATCATGTATTGGCGGCTAGACCCATCTCTAAGTACCCTTATACTGTACAATCATTCCACCACCAACTCTCCTGTCCGGAACTCCAGTTAAGTGCGGAGCCAAAAAAATTTCCCTTCACGTAATATTGTGGTTTTCTTTGTGATAATGAGGTAAGAGTTGACAAACGTTTGCAGTTTAAAAGTATTTAAGCAGCATTGAAATAATTTTTTCTTAAGAAATAAATTATAAAAAATTGATAGAAAGTTACAGTACTAAGCAGTACATGTTTTATAAGCTATTGCCGCTGTTCAAATATCCCATTGAAAATACAGTTTTCTTCTCCTAGGCGTTAATTTTATTCCGCAATTTTTCCTTGGGTAATTTAAAATTGTCAACGAGCAGTTGTCTAAATGAAGTAAGATTTAGCCGAATGCTATAAATGGTTAAACAGTAAAAATTTTTTTTCTAATATTTTATAACAATGGTCTTATTTTGAAATGTCATTGACAAAATTAAGGTAACTTCTATGAGTGATATCGTTTCAGTGGCATGACACTAGCTAGCTACCTGTTCAATTCTAGTTACCTGAGCCCAGTGAACAGTATACGCGGGCAGCTGAAAAACACCCATCAATTCAATGAACAAAAAAAGCAAACATTTCAGTAAAATTTGTGTTGACACTTTTTCCTGACAGCTGAGTTGAATACAAGTTTGTATTCAAAACTGTCTACTGTTTCATCGTCAAAAAATATATTAACATATTCCAGTGGTGATCGTGTAGTTTCTGGATTTGTGAAACGGTCCTAGTCAACATCCACTTTGTATTAAAATGTTAAATCTTTCCATCTGTAATACAATGAAGAAGTAATGAATGCAAATTACACGTGCATGCATAACTACAGAGATCACATATAGCTAATGGCTATTATCATGCCAATATAACAATTTACATGTTTTACTCAATGTAGTAAGTTAATACGTCTCACGTAAATGGAAATCTCAGCGCAGCTTGCTGAGGGTGGCGACACATTCCTAGGTTGGTGTTCTTAGTCTGCCAAAGCCATTGTAGAGTTACTAGCTGGTAGATGTGTTCCACAAGGTAAACGTAAGTTTACATTTGTCGTATCCGATATAACATGTTCATGATTGCAGCAGATGGCATATTCATATCAATGTTGCCCAGATTTTAGTCATGGTCAGTAAAATCTGCTTCAAATTTCGGAGTGAAATTGCATCTTCTTGTTAGTCTTCTCCTACATTGTTGACGAGCGGGTCATAATCTTTCTCATCCTCTGAATCTACTCCAAGCTTTGGTAGTAAAGCCGGCATCACCATCTCGCCTCGACATCTGGGTTGTCCCTTCTGAAACAAATTTTTGTTTTCATATCCACTTTGTATTCACAGCATAACCTACACTGTTACAATGTACACCCCAGACACATGTTTAGTAGGGGTTAAATTCCCTGCTGCTAGTAATGTTTGGAATAAACATAAAAAAACTACTTTAAAAATATCTGCAATGTCAAAGAAATGTTTAGTAATGTTACAAGTTTTGTGGCTCATGTTACAGGACAAGACAAAACTGTAGGTGTAATTTTTTTGTTTCAGACCATGACCGCAGACAACGTTGTGTGTACACGTATCTACAAACCCGTTGAGTGAAGACTGCATGTGACGAATAAGTGGATTGTGTGTGTGTGCGTGAATTTCGGCGCTATAAAAATTTAACTGATCAGACAGTACAATTTGGCAAACAATTTTCGTTTATAATTTGTGTGCAGAAGTGCAAATTATGTTTTTCACGTAATTAAAATTATTTTTAAGTTAACAATGTCTTGTCAATTTTGACCAACCCTCTGTATACAGCAAATGTAGTATGGTACATAAATGTGCTTCGAATAGCGTTGTACCTAGTAAATGAAAGGATTTGTTTTTAGTATCAGAGCATATTTGATGTGAAAAACATATTGCAAAAAAATTCAATGAAATTTGAAAAAATTTATCATAGTTAAGCGTTAGTAAGTCGTATAGGTACTTCCAGGCACACTTAAGGGGGATTGATCCCTGTCAGATCGGTTTTACGGTTTTTCTTATAAACCACTGAATAGACACATAGTTTTACTTTTTTCACGCTGACAAGGCATAGTTTGTTTCATTCACTTTTTGGAATCCATATGGCATTGTTTCTGTTAATATTCCTGCATCTGTAGTCACTCCCGTATATAAAAAAAAATTTCTTTTCAACTGTTTCCAGTAGCAAAATAATGAATATATTATGGTTCCAGCAATTACAGAAAATCGATTAAGTTTGTATCTATGCCTTTTCGTGACAAAAATTTTGATACATCGACTGTAATAGAAGTTATCGAGAAGAAACAGATAAATCCAACGTGGTAGGGATCAATACCCCTTAATTTGTTCAATTAAGTTGACAACTTAAGGTAGTCCAATTAAGCTTATGATAAATTATTTATCCCAAAAGCCTTGCATTTATGAATTTTATCCAAAGTGGGTAATCATGTCATGGTTACGGTTATTCGTGCTACTCGGAGAAATACTTGGCAAACTTTTATAGGCTGTTCGCGATAAAGCGAGCACTTTTTGAAGCCCCTATTACGTATTTTCAATTAATTTATTTCCTGCCTCTTATATAAACAAAAAGCATCCTAAGTAGCAGTGTATATCTTGCATTGTACGCAAGTTACCTGTCCGGATAATTTTGTTTTCCAGGGATTGTTATTGACAAGGTGGTTAAAGTGCTAAATTGCGAGGTTTAAGTTAAGTGATAGATGTAAAAAAATGGTGTTTTATATAAATCTAAAAAGTTTGAAGTTATACTGTGCATAATGGAGCATAACGAACATCCAAATTTAATTTATTTGCCTCCTCATAACCATAGCTTATAGCTAGATTGTGAAATTTCGCGCATGTTAGCATTCGATATCCTATGCGTACTCAAGCCCTGTCTATTCCTTCATTGTCTGCTGTTACACTGAAAAGCAACTTAATTTTTTACTCTAAAGCAAAGCATACTACCACCCAGTGCTGTATAAATCAGCGTCCACTAATTGAATACCTACTCGGCAGAATCTCTCTTCGAACTAAGAGTAGTTTAGATTTTATCGAATATTTGGAGTTTTCCAGTCCGCTCGACATCTTACCTTTCCATACCCCCCTGAGCCTCAAGGCAATCGTCCCAGTGAGAATCAGTCGGGAGAGTCATTGTTACGTACCTTCTCCACCAATCGTAGACTTGCCAAGCAGTCGCTTTACACAGTGTGTTCCTCCAACGTATTTCTCGTTACAGGCCTCAACTACGTAGCTACATAACTGAAATCTGACGAGTGGTTCCTTCTTGGAATACTTGGTTTGTCTTCGACCATCAATGTTATGGACTACGATGGACAACTGTAACTTGTGAAAAGTTACAAATAACAATGTCGTGATCCCAAAGTAACTGTTCTGAACTCTGAAACTAAAGGTGGGTTCACAATTAACAGTAAGCATGGAACATTGGTCATTCGCACAAGAAATAACATCTATGTATTGATACCTACCAATTCGAAACTGCAAAAAAAAAAAAAAAAAAAATGGGTTGTGTTTATAGAGATGCTGACATAAGAAAACGTAATACATCATTTTTTTGTGCGTATGTACAAGACAGAAACTAATCACCGCGAAGGATTATGTGAACGTCCGCCATGTTCCAACCTCAAAAAATTCACAAGAATAAAACAGTTAAAATAAATTTTAATGTTGGAAACAATGTTGCTATTTTTCCTATTACCTCCAAATAATTCTTCCTCACGTGTTTCAATTGCCTTAGGATGTCTATATAGCAACGAATATTTCAGATTCGTCTGGGAAAAAAATGCCATTGGTTAAACATTACAGTGAGAAACAAATTATAAACAGATTTTGCACTAGGTGTCGGCGTTATTTGTACTTGTGTTCATTGTGAACCAACCTTAAGCCCTGTTCCTATAGTCGCCCCACAGGAAGTATTCTATTACTCGCTCAGCCTGTGAGATCACCTCCACCTAGGTGCTAAACCCACACGTGGTGGGTTCCGCTTCTAGCCACAAGGCATCAAGACAACCTCGGGGATAGTTCCACTCAATCTAAGGTAAGTATCTCAACGGATAGTCTGTAGCTGTTTCGAGCAAATTTCAATCGGTTTTAAACACACGAGCCTTAAAACCACATTCTAGTAATGCGGTCAATTGGAATAACTGTTTGTTTCCATATATGTGCAAGAAATATAGTTTTATTAAAAGTGGGATTAGAAAAATAATCCGAATAAAATTCTTTGTTATTGCTATGTCCTATTATACTACATTTTTCGTCGTAGTTTACGAAAATGTTCGCGAAGGGTAAATGTTTTCGCGGTACAGTTATTTACGTAATAGGGTAATTTCATTATTAAATGAAATGCATAAAATAAAACATGACTATAATTGTATTGGGCTGAAAGAATGAAGTCTCGCACTCTTTCGTGAGGTATTAAATTGCAGCGTTATCAAATACAGGTATAAGTCAGTTAATAGCCCGAACTCCGGGAGGAGATACTTTATGAAAAAGAAACATATGAGACACTTAAAAAAATACTAAAGGAGGTAGGAGCCTTTTAAAATAAAAAAAAAAAAAATAGTTTGGTTAGAAATTCAGAAACAGTTAAAATCACGCACAGAATTGTAATTAAAGTGTTAACAAGCGACATGGTTGCTACAGGTCTGGAAAACAGGATAACCTGGAAAAAATCAGGGAAATTGCTTCTGGTGACTGGAATTTAACATTTTAGAACAAACTTATGGTTTAGCAATAGAAATTGACAGGCTTTCGCGGTCATTGTACAGCTGACTAGCTTGACTTCTGGACTGGAGTCGTATCTTCCCATGGATGCATGCTTAGCGATTGACTTTTGGACATTTGCACCACCATTCACTGTATGAAAATGTTAGCAATTGCTTTTAAAAATAGTTCCATTTAATTAAAACTTATTAAAATTCTCTGGCTTGTAAGCGCGTGTTGAATACAAGTAACTGTCAGTGGTTCATTTATTAAATTTAAAAACAGTAATGCAAGTTTAGTTTACTGGAAAATTTTAAGATTATCGTGATTTTTAATTCCACAAAAATAAACTGTCCGGGAAATCTGGTAGTTAGTGAAATTCGATCTAGAAATTCTGTAGCAACCCTGAGAGATCATTAACAGTAAAAAATTCAGCATTCATACCACTACCTTTAACGAAAACAGGAGTGGCCACCCTCAAATTGCATAAAATTACTTTGCCGTTTGGTTTTGTGAAAATTTCTTGTTTTCTATTCGAACAGTACATCGTAAGTACGTAAGGAACAAAAGTTTCTCTTGTTGCAAGCTCCTAGAATGCACAGTTTACAAGAAAATGCACACATTTGCTGCAACACGTAACAACGCCTGGTACGTAGGCAAAAAGTGATGCTTCCGCCAAGGAATTATTTGATAGTAAATGCGACGTGCTCTTAGTAAAGGCAACTAACTGCGTGCAGTGTGTTCGTATTTTTAAGTTTTTCTTTAATCCCAGAGACCAATAAAGTGCGTCCACAATGCTTATATACGAAAAAACTTTCCAGACTACCTGTGAAACTGAATTTGATCACACCACGCACACTGTAAGCATTATTATAATGCCCTTAAACTTGGCTAAAATATATTTTTTTTTTCAAACTGTTATTCCTCAAGGTCTCGGTTGTCGAATTCGTTAATATATCGCACAGTAAACGCGTTACGGCGGGAGTTTTGCGCGTTCGTTTACTACTAGAGGCCTAGAGGCGACATGAGCTTGCCGGGGTTCGTAGCGCCACGTTGATTTTCGCCTCGCTCACTCGTACACCAGGCGGCCGCCGACGTTGTCTCGCCCTATGGCTTCCAAGCATGTCCGTTGCGACTTTAAATGAGTGGGAGGTGGTGTTGCGCGTTGTTGAACACAAGAGTCTTTCTGGAATTCCTGCTTAGTGCTTTGTCATTTGTAAATTCCAGCCATTTTAAGAGACTTAAATGCAGAGCGAGGGGGTGCTACGATAATAAGTTTTTCATTCGGGAGGACCCGGATTCGATCCTCGGCTCCCGCCATCCTGACTTTGGTTTTCAGTGATTTCCGTAAATCGCTCCAGGTGAATGCTGGAATGGTTCCTTGAAGGCAAAGGCAATGGCCGATTCCTCTCTCAGCTCCTGTCATTGTACAAAGTTGTGACTAGATTCAGTTTCTTGGATGTATTCTATTGCAAATTGAATGACTCTCAAAGAAAATTAAACAAATAAAAGAAAACCATAAAATAAGCAAAGTATGCTTTAGTCAGAAATATACATACACAACATGAAATTCCAAAATTGAATCGGGTCAAGTTAAAAACAAGGAACAAATAATAACGAATAAAATAAAAAACCAAGTAACATTCGACACAACGATGAGACGAAACAACACAGTACATATCAGACACGAACAGAAAAAAAATAACGAAAGGACACACAACAAATAGAAGAGACAAAACGCAACAGAAATCAGGCATACAGAAAAGACAAGATGAAGAGATAAAACAAAACACAGTAGTTTTCCAGACGCATTGTTACGACGTTTCGGAAACTGGAATCTGTTCCTGTCATCAGGTACACACAGGGTTCAGGAACACGAGTGCGACTGATCGCACAAAAATTAACTGTATATCTCGACGGGTACGAGAGATATCGGAGTTATCTAAAACACGTTCAGGGTATTTTCACCTTTTAAGAGACTGAATTTGTAAGTACCCTTGAATTACATTTTAGACTACTTAACTGGTGTCTCTTCGACGTGAAAATGGCAATAGCCCATTGAGTTAATACATATCGACGATTAAACACATTTTATCACTTCTTCACCTCTTTTCACATCCTTAAGTGGCGAATTTCGAAATTTCCGGAAATTGCTTTTCAGATATTTAAGTAAGCATCAATTCATATCCAAAATCACGTCGCTATATAAAAATCAATGGAATAGACATATATCGATTGTGAATCGAAAACATATTTTACCCTTTATTTAACTTCTTTGGGGCCAAATTCGGAAAATATATTTTAATGGTACTTGGGATATTTACAAAAGAAAAGAGATTTCGATATCTCGATTGGTTCGATAGACATGGAGGAATAATCACATTTGTGTACGTAACCAATTGAAGCAAGTCACGACGATAGTAAATTGTTTCAAATACGTAGACGATTCATGAAAAACACATTTTGCCCCTTTTTACTACGTGGGGGTCGTATTTCAAAATATAGGGCTACTAAAACTGTATTTTGGGTATTTACGTAAGCATCATTTTGAAGTGAAACCGAACTCTCTACCCTAAAGGATTAGACAGATATCGATAGTTTATCGGAAACACATTTAAGATCTTATCACCCCCCCCCCCCTCCTTAAATGTTGGAATTTCGAAAAATCCTTAAATTGGCGAACATCAATTTTTGTGTGTGTCGTATTAATGTAAAAATCACTATGATAGGCCGTCGGGTTCTTATCTAACGTTTCTTCGGAAATACGTTTCACCCTTTTTAAACCACCTTCGAGGTCGAAAATCGAAAAATACCTTCTGCGGCCAGTCCACAAGTGTTACGAAAGAGCCGCCGACCACCGGCCTCCAGGCACATGGCACGCAAGAATATAATATTGCACTTCGCTAGCTTCTAATTGGGTGAAGTGAATAAAAACGAGCAAAGTGTTTACTTGCTATCTCGCAAGTACAAGACTCCGACTAGATGAATAAACGCTAGTATTAGCTTGTGCTTCACGTAATTACTTTGAGCGAAGTAAACACTTAGTAAAGACACTAAAACGGGTTAAATAAAAGTGGTAGTAAATACTTGTACTCAAGTAAAGGCTCGTTTGTTCGCGAGGTTGGTCAGACCCATGCTTAAAGTGTTTACTTGTTGGTGAAATGGCCGGTTTCATGCAGCTGCGAGCTCGAAAGCAGTACAGTAACAGATTAAATACTAACCCTAACAGTTGCAAACAATTACTGAGTTTTGGAGATAAGATAGATTATCTTGCGAACTATTTCCTTGAAGATAGATATTAACATCGTGGAGGTGCTCAATTTGTGCAGCGCGCCGACGTACTATTTCCAACCGTCAAAACTGTGTACAGTAGGTGTCAAAGAAATCAACGCGCACCATCTATTAAAACAATATTGCGTGAAAATTTTGTACATGTTATCGACATACGAAAACAAACAGTACATAAAAATTTGAAGAAATGGTGACGTCATGTGTAATTACCGTATATTTCAAAATTCAATTGTAATTATTAAGCCATGACTAGGGCCCGGTAGTCACGAAAAGATTTTTGCAGCACTTCGTTTCAATGCCTTACGTGCGCACCTGCATCTCTGCTATGTGGTCAGTGATTAGATGCCGTAACACCCGGCGTGTGGAAGTTATACCCGTAAATCACAGACGTGATGTCACAGTTAACCATGAACTGATTGGCACAGTCAAATGAATTATAACTCTGCACAAAAACACTCTGCCAATAATCACGAAGTTGAGCTGCAGGTGTACACGTAAGACACTGAAACAAAGTGGGACAAGAATCTTTTAGTGAAAACTACTGGGCCCTAGCCATGACTATCGTATTCAAATATTCAGGTACTAACATAACGAAAATTTGGTATTACATGCAGAAAAAAGTCGTGAACAAAATTAGTGATTAAACTTAAGTCCTCTTGGATTATTTTGTACTTCATTTTGGAAAAATCACATTTGATAAATCACCAAACAATCTGTCCTTAATTCACGTCACATATTCGTTTTTGTTTTATAAAGAATGTTAACAGAGAATTATATTCGTGCCTTTTGTGCCTTCATCGCCGCAGTTTGTTTAGTAATGATCAGTGGCGGATCTAGAGGGGGGCTTGAGGGGCTCAAGGCCCCCCCCCCCCATCCTTCTGACTGAAACATACACTAAATAGAATTAATGTTTAAGGGAAAACTATTAGCAATGACACTATGAATAGAATGTTTTTCTACAATTGATACTTTTTTTTTTTCAATTAGTTTCATTTGCGAGATAAGTTTCGCTTTCCCGGGATTTTAAGATACTTTGGATGATTATTCTACACCGTGATTGTGGCTAGGCCTCTTATGCTTTAGTGTAACATTTTCTGTTTTATGGCCAGTCGAGGTATGATAGACTGAGCCAGAAGCATTTGTGGGCTCACCTCGAACATAAAGCTAAGACTTACATATTTTGTTAATTTGATACCGCTGATTACGAATATCGAGACGCGGACATCGAAATCGGTAGCTTTCCGTCTCAAAATGGCGTTCAAAGATGGCGGGTCAGCTATACGACCACTTTGGCTTTCAGTTGGTGTAACTTTTTTTCTAGTAA
>PNEQ01017264.1:0-58023 GCA_003012365.1 Medauroidea extradentata | reverse complement strand
AAGTGGTGAAAAGCGTTTTCAATTAATCGTCTATATATCTTGAACCCAGCGGGCTAATGTTGTGTTTTTTACGTCCACGAGATACCAATAAAGTATTCTAAAACGTGATTCAAGGGTTTTTCGAAATTTACTCTCTTAAGTGGTGAAAAGACCTTGAACGTGTTTTAGATAAATCCTCGATATCTATCGAACCCGTCGAAATATACAATTAATTTTTGCTTCAGAATGATGATTACAGAAATTATCGCAAAACTGTTTTCAGATTTTTCGAAATTCGATTTCTCAATACTGTGCAGGGGTGATATGTGTTTTTTTATTGAATGATCGATTTTGATTCGACTGAACGGGCTAGCGATGTGATTTACACTTCAGTTGGATACTTATAGAAATGTCTAAGATGTAAGTTTAAAATATTTCTAAATTCGACACCCAAAAGTGTGAAAAAACACAGAATTTGTTTTCCATCAACCCATGATATCTATCTAACCAGTAGCGATATTGAGGTGTTGTTCGCGTCAGAGTGATGCTTACGTAAATATTTAAAAAAATATGTATGTAATTTCTTTATAAGAAACGTGATTATTAAGAATAAAACTTAGTTGGTCAATTATCAAGGCGACGATCCGAAAAGCAGGAACGAGCAGCGAGAAACAACCTATACAGGAGTTTCACTCTACAGTAACCTATCGAGACGTGGTGTTGTACAACCTCTATGAGCCCAGGACACAGGTATTTTTTTTATTTTTTATTTTTTTTAAATTTTATTTTCATGAATTATTTCGACGTTACGTGACGCAGTTGTTTGTTACTCAGGTCTAAATTCCGGGAGGTTCTGGGCTCGAATTCCATTAAAAGCTGCGTGCGAACGTTCAATTCTGACACACAAAAACTACAAGGCAGATCGAATTAGTGCAATTTACATGTAGTCTTTAAAAGGGGTAAAATTGCAGTTCGCTTTCCACTTAGGTTCCTCTACAATATCAGCTGACATATCGTCGGTTTACTGCCAAAAGTGATTAAGTCAGAAATGCTACTTCGTTTAAAAACAGTATTAAATTGTAGATATTAACAAAAATTTGGTATGTTACTATACTGTGACACAACAGTACGAAACGACGAATAGACTTTAAACTTGGGCAATTGTTCGTGAACAACATATACATATTCCTAGCATTTTTATAATTTTATCTCATTTTGACTTTGTCACTTTTGGCAGTAAAACGACGATGTATCATCTCACTAATCTCAGGTTTGGGGCACCAAATACGTTTCCGCGAAACATTTACCCTCTGAAACTTTGTAATGTCAATACAGTTAAAGTAAATATTTTGAAAATATATAATTGAGGGCACCGTCCCCAACGATTATGCACAGGGTAAACACGTGTTTTTCATTCGATTAACCTCTTACCTCAGGTGTCTGTAACCACCCCACAACGTCAAATAGGCAGGGCTATAAATAAGGCCCAGGCGAAGTCGCTGTTAGTGGCAGGGACAAACTTAAGACTGCTTTTCGCGTAGACAGCAATAGCTACTTATCCTGCTGCAGAATTAGTTCAACTAGCAGCTTGGACATTCTAACACTTGATGACTGAAGTACCAATCTTGTGTACAAAGAGATTTTTAAATTAAAGTAAATATTATCAGTTACGAATAATACTCGCGAGCAAAGCCGCGGGGGACTGCTAGTAATAAAATAAATAGCGCATAGGGAGGGTACCCGCGGAATGGGTATCGTACCCCGAGTGAAGATTTTTGACAGGACTCCCGTAGGCAGCTGCATATTCTGATATTTGACATGAGATGAAGTCCTACAATGGAGAAGTGACGGAATGAGAAAGGCAGAGGAAACGGGAGACCCCCGAGGAAACCCGCCGGCAATGTCCGCCACATTTCCCACATGCGAAAAATCCGGGCTGAACCCGCCGGGGATCAAACCCGGATCGCCTTGGTGGGAGCCGAGTGACCTGACCACTCGGACACCGCGGTCTCTTATTCAATCGTATAAGCTGCGACACAGTATCGTTCGGTTTTCCATTGTCCCGACTCATGTCTCGGGTATCATTGTCGCTCGGTTGGGAGTGAAAAATATTGCGAGTAACTTTCCGTATGGCTTCTATAGACTTTCAAACACATGCAGTATACAGTTGCTCAACAATCGGATCGTAGTTTGTTAGGCATACCCTGACGTAAGGCTGTTACGAAAGAACGCAAATCTACAAGAAAACATGGTCGAGAATGCACAGCTACAATGTCTGCGCAAACGAACCACACAAATGGATGCAGCAGCAACTAGGGAGTGTGTGACTGAGGCTTACACTTACTATGTAGGAAAATCCCTGCAAATTAGGCTATGTGAAAAAAATTTTTATACGTTCTGTATTCTTGTCCTGGCCCGTGCTAAAATCTTTGTAGGAAGATATATTAGAACGTTTTGATAGAAAAATATCTTCATGAATACTGAATACCGAGAAGGTAGGGATCGACCAATTGATTATGTGTAAATGGAACTTCTCTTATGTCACGTCTGAGTTCTTCGATACTAAGCAAAAATATATATTGTAATACGTTTTGTAAACAGTATTTAATATTGGCCTAGTTACGAATATAAATATGTTTGCATAGTTGCGTAAACGCAGCTGCTTAATTTGTTTATAAATCGTAGTAAATAGCAATGATTCTTCATGTCGGTGAAAAATTAAAATGTCTTTATTGATTCGTAGTATAGAGTGATTGACAGTTGATGGCTAAATCTGTGTATTTATTTAGTAGTCCAGGTGCCAACAGAAGATCTATTAACACTCATCCCTTTTTTAGATTTAGTTTATGATGGACGGGAGTTCCATTTTCAGCTTTTACCAGTGAGTTGACCTGATCATGACCTATAAAGGATTGACATGCAATGCACTTGGAATGTGGGTCACTGGACATTGATGCGTGATGCGCACAACTGTATCGATTCTTAGAAATGTTGCTTGCTTGCGTGTATATTTCGCCGGGTACAAATCGAGGTATTGTCAATCTATCGGACACATCCATAAAGCTGTACTTTATTTCATTGTTGATTCGACAAAGGTTCCGTCTGAACAGAGAATAAAATCACTTTTGAAATAAATAGCTATAACAAATGAAATATGACTCGCTGTTTTATTTTTAAAACTGTAGCTTTTTAGGGAACTTCAGCAATTTCTATCTCAGGATTTTTTTAAAATGAAGTGTAATGTATTATTTAACTAACAATTGACATCATACAAGTTAAACCTAGCATTCTTCGGTAAATATGACTACTAAGCATGCGAAATTACCTGCATTATTATTCTAAAAATCTGAACAAGACTTATGAAACTTTATCAGTTATTTGGAGTTTTTTAATGCTGAAACGCAGAAGGTGATAAGTCGACTCCAATACGTGCGTTAAACACCGATTTGCTTCTAAGCGCAGAACAACCACTACACTAGCGTGGAGGGTTTCCGGACAAAGTGTTTTTCAACGGGACTTTAAACGGTGACCCTGTTATTTTATTTGTGGAAAGTATGTGGCAAAGTCCAACAACGTAGGTCTCTATAATTTTCTTTTACGAATAGCAATGTCAAAAAACCACTTCTACCACGTTTAAGGAGTTGGAAATAATGTTTTAAAAAGCGAACAATATTTTTTAAAACGTTAGAGAAGTGTGTCTTCTTTTTGTACATAAACGCATTGGAAACACGTTTAATAGCTATACATGAGAAACATTTCTCGTACCACGCTACACATGCTCATGTGCCAGGTCCAACCAAATGTGAAATTAATGTCTGACTGAAAATGTTTCAGTGTGACGAATATTCAAAAACTGCTCTGTTGCCAACAAATCCACCTGGTTTCACTCTCTGTGCGTGTCGTTATTGCCAGATTTAACAGGTCATGTGAAGATTTGTAGCTTTTACAGTTTCCACTTTAAGAGCCTCACACAGCGCGCGCTACACTTAAATCTGAATTAGTGAATATTCACTGATTCACGCCGATGGATTTAGCTGTTTCAACAAATTGAATCAGTGAGAAACCAGTGTGAAATCGGTGACCTATCACTGATTCCGTTAAAGGGTGCCAACACAAGTTAAATAGTGAATGTCCAATGATTTTCCAGTAATTTTTCACTGATTTAATAAGTGAAAACTGTTATTTGGAAACAACTGAAAAAAAAACTGGCGAATATTCACTGATTCACTTATGAGACGTTGACATTCTTAAAGCAAATCAGTGAATATTCACTAATTAAACAATTACTATTTTCACTTATTCAAATTGTAGGAACTGTCCCAATCAGCGTGAATCAAAACACATATAAGGAATGTAAAGATAAAGGACATGACAAGTGCGCAAACTGCATGAGAGACAAAAAAGACAGTAAACATAGATTAGATACAAAGGAATGTCCGTATTACGAAAAGGCATTTCAGTGGGAGTTAAGCCGCATAAATTATGAAATGCTGAAATGACCAGACTCAGAATAGGTCAAATAAACTTACAGTGATCAGAAGTTGCTACAGCAGAGTTAGCATCTATTGCTACCGAATATGAACTGGACTTTGTGTTAGTAATTTAGTGGAGTCACCCCTGTGCAGAATTTGCAAAGTAAATGATGATGTAATTCACATTATACAAGACTGCCCGAAAATATATTAAGTAATAAAAAGTAATATAAATAAAAGGCAACCTATTCTCCCTGCATTACCCAGGAGGATGTGGTTGCAGGGAGACAAAATGGGTTCTACTCTGCGTGCCCCTGGCCACGAAAAAAAAAAGTGTGATCAGTGAATGTTCACTAATTAAGGTTTAGAGTGTAGGTGCTGCGTCTGAGGTACGGAAGCAGGTAGGTGATAGGAGCTAGACTGGCTCGTGCGTCAACAACAGCCGTGCCCACAGGCCTTTATGTGCGGGGCGCGAAAACGGCGTGCATTGTTTCGGTCGTTGGCTTTTTCCTATAGAACTTAAAGGAGTGCCCCTACCTTTTTAATTGCGGAAAGTGCGTAGTAAAGTCCAACGCGTATTTCTCTATCCCCGCTTTACGATCCCGGTTGGTGTTTTATGCGTGGCAGCAGTCTAAAAAAAAAAAAAAAAACGTTTTTGTGGTGTCTCGAAGACATGTTTCTAAGCACGATGTCTTGAAAGCTAAAATATAGAAACAAAGTTTTAATGTGTTTTGTTTCCGTAGATATAAATATCGAACGTACGTTTAGTAGTATCTTTTAAAAACAATTCTCGTAACACGTGGCAACATAGTTCATGAGTCAGATGTATAGGACTCTCTGGTGTTGGGATATTATAACGTGGCTGCTTTAACTTGCCTTCCTTTCGTGAAATGATAGCTCATGGCTGTTTATAGAGGAAGGCCACCGATGTGGCAACTCTGGAAAACGAGGGTCACATTATCATAAATTCGCACTCTACTGCGGGTATGACTTTGTTTTTCGCCTGTGGGTTGCTTTCACCATAATCGTTTTAACCTGATAATCCGAGTTAAATGATGTCGAGTTAACTGAGATTACCCTTTTGCTGCATCACACCACGAACTAACTTGATGGCGAGTCTATAGTTTAAGGACGAAGACTATTAAATATTAAAAGGCGACCACGATGGATACGTGAAACCAGCGGATAAGTTTGAATTCGTTCCAAGGAAAGCGATGGTTAATAGGTACTGTACACAACCCTTATATTTCTGTTGAACTGATAGACTGCTCTGTGCAGTTACTCTCGCAGCCAGTAGCGTGCAAGAAGCAGAGATACGAATTCTACAACCTGGATTATCGCAATACGCATTCATTGCTTCGTTGTGAAAAATTTTCTCCGCCGATTTACGGAATTCCCGGCAAATTTTTCTCCTGATACCTCCGTGAATTCACGGAATCTTATCTCCTAATCCAAAATAATTTTCCGTAAAACAGTTTCATCCATACGGAACTGTGCCATACTTACATGTCTATAATGCTACAATTGGGTTTCTACAGATTTGTAGATTTACCTGTGATGATATTTAAATGTGTCCGTAATGTTAACAGCCCTCTAACCCATAATTTTACGATTTTTTCCGTGCAAGTGTCCATATACTTATTGACACAATACGTATGATTCCGTAGTGTGTATTTACTGTAGACATTTCCGTATTTTGTTTTTACGGACACTATTTCCGTTTATTAACAATACAGTTCCGTTAAAATTTATATTGGTGTACACGAGAGTATATCAGGTGGTACCGAATGCTAGTGGAAGTTTTTAGTATGTTAGTAAGGAGTACTAAACAACAGTTTGTTACGGCTTTGCGTGGCAAGCCGGACAGCGAAAGAGGTTCGGCATGCAACTAGGCCAGCGTTGGGAAACCACGGAAGACAGCAACTCACCTCACCCCCCTCGTAGTTGCACAATATTGAGGACAAGCACGCCGATATATGGCACTGTTACCAAGTAAAAGAGGTCTGTCTGTCGTCTGTCGTCGAGCGGTCGTCCACCAGCACTCATCCGATCAACAGCAATGCTCGTCCGTCGATGCCGTCTCCTCATCAATCCAGCTTCGGTAAGATCATCAGATCTAGTTATGTGGCAGCAACTCTCAACTTAACATAAACATATTTTAATAATCAGTAATATTGCGCTCCCCTCTTAAATAGAACACATTGTAACATATTTTGTATTCGGTGTACCTGCCATTGTAGTATAGTAAATGCCAGTTTAACCATAACTGTCTCTTAGTCTTTTAACCCTGAAGAACATCTAAAAAAAAACCCACAGTGTAGCTACCATCTGAGTGAAACCCCCCAAACTAATAATAACTTATGAACCCCCAATATATTAACGACTTACAAAATATTCATTTTGTAACAAGTTGCTAAAAATTCTCTCAAACATTAGGTGGCTCTGTTAAAAATAATTTTCGTTCTTTTACGCAGAAGTACTGGTAAAAGTTTCTCCAGAAGTGTCCGTTAGTTAACGGAAGATAACTACCTCTACTTATGGAAACTCGCATATTTATGAGAGATACCTCTTTAGGATGCAGGCACAATAATGCGTACGGTTATATTTTTAGCTTCTTCTCGCAGTTTTACATATGTTTAAGTATTGAAACGAGATTGTGTATAATTATGTTACAAAATAATGTTTCCGTTAACTAAACAGCAATTTCCCTATAATTACCCATAAATTCACGGACATTTTTAATAGTATTCTGTCTGGCAGGCATGTTTAAGGCATCGATCTTTAGTTTTGCAGTGGTTTCAAAAAGGATTTTTTTTTTAACGCGAATTAATACATACATCAAAAATTCATCTTACAGTTTTAACACTTATATATCATCGTTTGTAGCTGAATGTTTCTGTTACAATACATCTAACGGATTTTTAAATTTTTGCCCCTGAAATATCACACATTTTTGTCACAATAAGCCAAAATGAAGCAAAATAATTTTTTGCTAACAAACGGTACTTTATTTTGAAAAACGCTCTCCCAAAATTGTGTATAGTATGACTGCACACAGTATAAAATTTTTTCAAAGTATTTGGTTAAAACAATAGTCAAGTTATTTGCAATCGTTTGAAATAATTGATGGATCATGGCCTTAATCACATGAGCACAGTATTGTCAGATCTAAAACCGCTTCCGTTGTTTCATGGCCCCGCTTAGCCGCTGGTGGCAGCCCTGAGTAAAAGCTCGATGGCAGGAATTAAGATATTGTTACTGTCTGTTGCTGGCTTGTAACTCGCTCGGGAAATTATTTCGGAGATTGCCGAACACGGACAAACTTGGAAAGATTCTGAAGGAGCCGGGGAGGTGGGGTTGTAGCTGTCTGTGCCCATCTTCTGTCAGGGTTGTTGTTTCTTATCGCCAGGCGCAAACTTCCCCATTCTTGCCGTGCTGTCGAGCGAAGTTGCCAGCCCTGGCGCACGGAGTCCCTTCCGGCGCTTCTCTCACGCCAACCAACTTCCATTATTCGCACATTGCTCGTCGTGGCGAGATAATGCTTTTCTTTTGAAACGAAATTTATATAACATAACAGTAAGCTCTCCCCTAGGGGCGAAGGCAAGATTAAATTTTAGCTTCTTTCAGCAATTTCTTTCGAACGTTCTTTCTTTTGTATTGTTTAAAATACGTTAGTGGAAATCATCGTTTTTTTTTTTCTTTTCAGCATTGCGTTATCTTGAACCAGCGAATATGTAAGTAATAAGAGATTGTGATTTTATAAATCTACGCATTTCGTTTTACTTTCTGATTACAATATTATATCCATTGTAAATATCTCAAAAGATTGACAAAACAGGAGTGAGAAATTTTTCTATGTAGGCGTATTCATATATACTTTTATATCATGCTAATAACATGCTTATTCTGTAGCCGCAAGTTTAACTTGTAGATGTTTACCGAATTGATTATATTGAGACAATTTTTTACTCTCTTAAAAAGAATCAGTTACCCGATTATAAGGGCACCGAGACATTTTCCGTACACTATTCTAAAATAAATTTTTCGTCTGCTAAATAAATAAAAGTTAAAGTTTGTGTTTTCCAATCGCTAAACATGTGTGTTTGAAACAATACTCACACTAGATAAAAAAGAGACCGACTTATTCGCTGGCATAAAATATATAAAATTTAGGTAATAAGTTCGGATAAATAATAGGTACGGCCCGGTAGTTTTCGTGAAAAGATTTTTGAATCACTTTGTTTCAGTGCCTTACGTGCGCACCTGCATCTCTGCTTTGAGGTTAGTGATTGGATGCCGTAATACCCAGCGTGTGGAGGTTAAACCCGCAAATCACAGACGTGATGTGTGGCAGTTATCCGTGTACTGATTGGCACAGTCAAATAAATAACGACTCTGCACAAAAACACTCCGTCAATAGCCATGAAGTTGAGCTGCAGGTGTACACGTAAGCCACCGAAACAAAGTGGGGCAAAATACTCTTCATAAGTTATCAGTTTAATGGGGCTGCGGTGACCGATTGGTCAGACCACTTGGCTTCCACCACGGCGATCCGGGTTAGATCCCCGGCGGGGTCGGTCCCCGGATTCTCTCATGTGGGAATCGCGCCTGACGATGTCGCTGGTCGGCAGGTTTTCTCGGGGACCTTCCGTTTCTCCTGCCCCCTCTCATTCCGACGCGCCTCTATCGTAGGCCTTAATGTCATACTTCGGGATACACAGATATCATTCGGGTTACCACTCATAAAATCTGCATTCGGGGTACGATACTCTTGCCTTCTGGTATCTTCCTCACGCGATATTTTTTAATAGTTTAATAGGTAAGGTTGTTCAAGTACGATAAAATCTTAATTTTATATTAATTTGAAATAGTGTTAGTTTTATAAACAATACTTGTGAGTACAGTTTCCTCTTACGAAATAATTGTAACTCGCATAGTTTCCTCATAACGGTGCGTCAAAGTAAAAATTGGCATGTTCTGCTGCCATGCAAATAGTGAAAACCGATTGACTTACGTAAGTCAAATAATTCACAGTGAAATAACATGCCACTGGCTTCGTAATAAATCATGAAAAAAATCCCGTGAACTATTTTTGTATTTTAAAAAAATTCTGAAATGTCAACCTTTTTCCTGCACTTCTGCGATTTTTTAAAAAAATCAAAATATTACGTTATGTACATTTAAACACTTTATTACATAGCTAATGGGATGTAATATCACTGTGAATTGTTTTATTCAAGTTGTTCAGTTGGTTTTTCACTGTTTGCACGGCAGAAAAACAAGCAAATGTTGTCTTTGTCGCACCGTTACGAGAAAAGTATGAAAGCTGAAGTTGTTTTGTAAGATGGAAATAAACTCGCAAGTATTGTCTACAAAACTAACAACATTGCATAAAGATATTAAATTATAAGTTTTTATCGCACTTGAACACCCTTCATCCGGTACGTAATACCGGCACATGTGTATCGCAGACTAAATAGTAACACAGACGTGAAATGACTAGGGAAAGGACAATTTCGCGAATTATGTGACCTGCATGTTAGAATCCATTGTCCTATGCACACTCAAGTCCTATCTGTTAGTTCATTGTCTCCCATTCCACTGAGTAGCAGCTAGTGGACAAGTGGTCGGGACTTAAGAAAACATAGGATCGTTGAGTCTAACGCGCAGGTCATTGAACTCGCGGAAATGTCCTGTCCCTAGAAATTATGTGGCGAACTTAACCGCTTATTGGCTGCCCAAGACAGTTGATACCAGCCACGTGTCTATTTGGTTCCTGCGTGTTACGGCAAGTTTCCTATTGGCCTGGCTGCCGGCTAGCAGCAAGGTGTGCAATACCAATGCTGACGGCCTATCTATGTGTTACTAAATTGAACGACGCCATATTGCAGCCCGTTAACATGCGATGTCCTATACCAATGTTTTTTATTGAAAAAATTATCGTTTCCACCCACCCCAGCTAAAGTATACAATTCCTTACCTTCGGCCTGCAGTATTCAGCGTTCAACTTGGTCATGTAACAAAAGAGAAGCGTAACAGTCTAGTTCTTTTATAACGTCTTCGGCTAGCAGGGCAAATACCTTAAGCTGATTGGCGGTAGGCGACTCCGCCATGTTGCTGGCCAGTGTAGCCATTTTGCTGGCGTGTGTGACTGAGTTCGCCGTCCTACCGGCTATTTCACATCTGTATTGCTAAATATTATGTGTCTGTATATTACAGCGACCCTGAGCCAAGTCTCTAATCACGCAGAAATTATCAACTTATAACTGCAGTGTCTGGGAAGCGACGCCGGGACATCCGCTCTCTAGGGCAGCCCGGACTCATTCTCCTCGAAATCACGCGGCTACTCGGGCTCCTGCCCTCTACCCACCGCGGCGATCCGGGTTCGATTCCCGACGGGGACGGATTTTCGCATGTGGGAAACGTGCCGGACGATGCCGCTCGTCAGCGGTTTGTTCGGGTACCTCCAGTTCCTCCCGCTCCTTCATTCCGGCGTGCTCCATACTCACCTTATGTCACCACTCACCAGCACTAAAGACCTAGATGTTGAGCGCTGACAAATTTCTCGCCTCTCTCTCTCACTCTCTCTCTCTCACTCTCTCTCTCTCTCTCTCTCTCTCTCTCTCTCTCTCTCTCTCTCTCTAGTCAATCTCTGCTTGTGACCCGCCAACACTCCCACAACTTACACGATATTTGACATATTTACCTTTTATTTGTTACTAAATATCGTAGTAAATGCCAAATAATTTTACTCCAAAGACAATACATATTTGTACCTAGTTAGATTGCTTAACATTTAATATTGTATTGTTATAAAAAGTACATGTATTGTTAATATCAAGAGACGACTCGTTGTTTCACTGTCGTCAAATCAATACACTGTGTTTTCTCGGAAGCGAATATTTTTTTATAATTTCTCTTCAAATAAAACCTCAACCGGATAAGTTTACTTACGATTTTTTTTAATCGTGAATGTAGACACGTTACATAAAGAGCACTAGTAAACGTTTTGCAATAAAAAGGAAGTGCTTACGCCTTCTGCACCGTGTACGAGAATGAATATTCCGTGCTACAACAGCCCCAGTTATTTATTTACAGTGTGCTGAAAGTGTACGAGTTCATTAGCAATCAACTGATAAAACTTGAAATAATTGTTTGAATTATTGCATCTGAACTGGCATCTGATATATGTTATTTTTGATACGTTGGAAACATGTTCTCTGGCTACAATTGTTCATTACCGGAGATATTTCTTTGCGATTCCTGTGTGCCATTCAATAAAAAAATGTTAATTTCTGTAGTACATTTTTCGTAATTATTTCAAGTGAGTCTTTCTTAGAACACAGACTTCTATAACAACTTTTATTGCAACATTTCCTCTTATGAATTTTTACACGAGGATCAGAGTTACAGTAACAAATAAAGTGTTGCAACTCCTTTATAAAACAAGTTGTGCATTGACTGCCCTTCACATTCAAAGGATAAAAGCATGCAAATGCAACTGGAATATAGATTATGCAAATCATATAATGCGATTTGTAGCTGCCTCGAACGCACAATGGCAAATAAAAAACGGTGGCCAATTGTAACTAGCATGGCAATGAAATAGGTTAGGATTTTTATAATTGCATAGTTTTCACCCCACGACTTAGATTTTAATGGATACTTTTTTGTTTTGGTGTTGTTTTAATGAATTGTATTTCTTATTTTAAAAAAAACGTGGGCGATGGTATTAAGAAACCTAAGAAAACATATGCCGTGATTCAATAGTTCGTCAGTTTCATCTGGAAAGTATTGGGGTGCGTCAAGACGGGGAAGTGGATTTTTAAAAGTAGTTTTAAATCATGTTAGTTTGCGAATACGGTTCTTATTCTGCGTCTTCCCAACTTGTTTACTTTTTGCTTGTGTTCTTGAAAACAACTGGCAAAGAGTTTGGTTTGCATACAACTTGCCCTTTATCTACAGACAATACCAATTTTACTATTAACTCAAGAATAAAATAGAAACAAATGTACTTGCCGTTTAGTAATATAATATGAAATAATTCTTTTTCATTGTATTGTCCGACCAGAAATGAAAACATAAAATATTTCTGATAACTGAACATTGTGTATAAAGTTAATAAATTGTGTTTTTTAACCCTTTGTATTCTTATAAACTAATTACGCCATTCCCAAGAAAAGTTATTGATAAGTGAGATTATTGTGCGAATATTATTGTCATACCTTTATTTCACAGGAAAAAGCCAGTTTTGTTAATCTCAACACAGTAAACTAGTATTGGAAAATTCAATAGGAGTCGTTTAGGACAGTTATTTTTTTTATTTGGGATAGTGTGTGTGTGTGTGTGTATACACAAAGCACAATGAGAACACCACAAGAATCATGGGCTGAATAGGACACGAAAAAGTTAGTGGTAAAATGTTGTACGATAACAATTTATATGCACAATGTTGCACAAAGCATTGTAGTCCCCTCTTGCGCTCCAGAGATATTTTACTTAGACGTACATAAGATAGAGACACAATGGACTAAGAAGTAAATGAAGAACCTGCACTCGAGTCTTTATGGGCAAAAAGCTAAAGACTACAGGATATGTCTGCAGGTTATAGTTATAGACACTGGTAAATCGCGGGAAAAGTTGATTGTTTGCTAGGCTCCAACATGCTATATATAACACTGAAGGTTTTGCAACTGTATTGGTTATCGTTTATATGAAGCATTGTGTCCCTCTTAAACAGACCCAATTAGAACTGTACAGTTTGAGCACAGACCGTGTGCGATTTGCAAGAAAACTGTTCACACGTGTCACGATTGAGATACTACAGTCTATTGGAGACTGTTAATTATTTTCGCAATTTTCCAGTGCATCTAGTTGTAGGACGTAGTATCTAATCAAACTGAGGTCGTCATAGACGTAACAAGTAGGTAGAATATCTGTGACGAGGGATGCGTCCATGACCTGTTCTAAATAATAATCATTGAACTGGGCCGGAGGGATTTTCTTAAAACTAAGGAAGTTTCTAATGTTAGCTAATGTTACGTCAATATAAGAACTTATAACAATCAGTAAAACATTTAGCACATAGGCCTTTAACGTTAAAGTGAAGATTTCGAAATACGAGATAACTTATTTCGTTTTAGGAAACGTCTTAATTTCCGCTACTTGTAAATAAAAAGACCATACTACTGTTAGTAATAAACGCGATTCATAGATTTCATCGTAGTCAAATGTTTACTCTCTGGGCCATAACCAAATTTTCAATTGTTAATTTTGTCACGACTATATCCAGAAATGCATGCTTTACCGTGAGCGGCCTTTTTCAATAGTTAAGAGGCCTATGTAACCGATGTAATTATCCGCGTTTGACGCGCGGATACAGTGATTCGATAAAGTTAACTGCCACTCTCGACGGTAACCGCTTTCTGTTTGCGGCGCGCCAAACTGGCGTGCAGTGTTTTGGTTTTTTCAATTTTTTATTTCGATGGGTCTGTAAGCTGCGACCACGGTCGTAGAAGTACAGGTCTGGACACTTGCCTATCTACCAATGCTATGGAGTTGACCCCGATATTACTGAAAGCACCACAAGCAATGAAGTGTTGTTTTAACATTGCAGTATAGCGTTGTACCAGCATTTCTCCTAGCAGCTCCAACACGAGTTTGCTCCTTGTAGTCCCATTTACGCAATGTTAAAACAGCCCCACAGAGCCAGTGGCGCCAATCAGTCATAGCGGGGCCAATTTTCAACTCCAGTGTCCGGACCTGTTCCTCTATGGCCGTGGCTGCGACGCTACAATTTCATGTGTGAAAAATGTGTCGCAAAGTCCATGTTTCTAGTGTTGTTTTACGGATTCAGGTTGTACAACAAAAATGTCGTTGTCAGCCTGCCTGAAAATCTTCTTTTTAATAAGCATTCTGCATTTTTTTAAAAAATATTGAAGCATAACTTCAGTTGTGCGTTCTTTTCGTGGGTAAACACATTGGGAATAAGTTGAGCTGTCAGTCATAAAGTTATCGTCACGACGAATATACCGTACAGCCTCTGTAGGCTGCATCGACAGGGTCAGGAAACTGATTGTTCTTTGCCAGTAAACAAAATAGCCCTTCCTCGTCGGGGTTGACACAAACTTATTCAAACTCCCAACTACACTTTGTCGTATCCCTCCCTTACCAACTTCCTCTCAAGGGCAGTTACGCTCTAACAGATTAACGGGTGTGGCCATTTGTATCCACGGCCGAACAAAAAAGGGCATTCGCCTGCCCCCCACCAATCCTTTTTTATTCCTCACCACGGGTGACGTATTGCGACTTATTGTGATGGCCGCCAGAAGAATCGAACAAAAGAAGTGAAATATAGCATCCCTTCTTTCGCGTTTAGATTCAATTTACTTGCGGCCGCCAGCAGGGCTCGAGTCTCCCGCTGCGAGGTAAAGAAGAAGTGAAAAATAAAATAGAAACCTTTTCCACCCCTTCCAAGTATCCTTTTAACAGTGTTTTTTCATTCCTTGCCTCTCTGAACTCCCGTGGTTTCATTGTCGTTTCGCAACATCAGGCACGTGTGCTTTCGAACTATATATATATATATATATATATATATATATATATATATATATATAATTTTTTTTAGTTCACTACAGGGATTGGTTTTCGGAAGCCTCACGCACGCTATTGCTACATAATTTGCTTGTTTTTTTTTTTACTATAAAATATCTTTTCCATTCTTAAAGCCAATGTACAAAGCCGACTCTTCCAGTGATTTGCAGGAAATGTTTTGTATTGAAAGACAAAGTGACAAAATAAAAAAACACACAAAATACACAGAAAACGTAAAAAAAAAAAACATCCCAAAGTAATTCCGTCAGTTGTTTTTTTTTTTTTCGTTGTTTTTAACTTATGTTGTCTCTTTTTTTTTTTTTTTTTTGTACACTGTCCACTATTATGTATATTTCCTTCTTTTCTCATATTGGGAATCTGGTTTTTCTTTATGTCTGTCTTTTGTGTTTGGGTGTTGTCAAATTCTTCACTGAATTCTATCCTTGGAATTCTTGCTCAGAATCTATAGAGGGGAAGAAACTGACGGAATTCCTCTGCGATTGTTTTTCTTAAGTTTGCTGTGTTTTTTTTATTTTGTCACGTTGTCTTTCAATACAAGTTCGGTCAACAAAACATGAGCAATGGCGTATGTCCACAAACCAATAAATTCTAATAGGACATTTTGAGTTTTTTTCCAAAGTTCCTGTTCGGTAATTAGGCAGACGTATGTTTATATTAGACTAGATCGAGATTTTCGCTCATGCGCTGATCATTAACACGGATCGTCTTGGAAATTTTTGGGTTCATGGTTGGTGCAGTGGCTACAGCACTCGCGTTCTCTCTTCAAGACGATCCGGGTTTGATTTCCGGCGGGGTCGGTCCCCGAATATCCGCACGTGGGAATCGTGCCGGACAATACCACAGGTCGGCGGGTTTTCTCGGGGATCTTCTGTTTCACCCGTCCCTTCATTCCATACATTATGTCAACCCTCACCACTGCTGCAGACCTAGATGTTAACCGCTTACCAAAATCTTTTCAATCAATGTTGGAAACACTTTTAGTTCTCCGATGTCGTCGTCGTTTTGTCCTGGCTTACATCTGTACAAGGACTTGTGTTTTATCACAGCCTATGTGTTATCATTTCTCTGTCACAGTAGTTGTTTGTGTTGTTCAGATTTTTTAATTTCAGCAGCCTTGGTTATTTCGTTTTGTATTTTCTTCTATTTTTTGTTAGTGTCTTGTCTGTCCTAATTCCTTCTGGGGTTTCTGCACGAATGCATGGCAACACGAGAACCAGCAATTAGTCATTGCAGAATACTCCATACATATCATACGCATGGCAGCTGTAACAACTATTGAAACGTTGTCGAAAAAGCAACATGCGACCCGGCTAAAGCCAAGAAACCAAAACATACATCACTATAGTTTAACAAATTCGCCACAGTTATTACAAACACAATCTTCTGGCCCCTCTAAATCTCTAAAAACTGATTTTCCAGACTTTCGTATTTAGAAAATTACAAGCCCGGTTCGTAAAAAAATGGACAGGGCCAAGGGTGTTGGATACTTATTGTATGTAATACAATAACCTTTTAGGAAAGTTATTCAACTTGACTTGAGTTTTTCTAACAGTGAAACGTTCACCACAACATTGAATTCGTGTTAAGAATGATGTCAAGTCCAACTCATATTTCTATTGTAGCGTAGGTACTAAGTAAGGCCTATTCGTTCTCAATTTTTTCCTCATTGTTTCTCTACCCAAGACACTCAACTGGAACTTCGTTTTATTCACCCGAACGTACTTTGAGCAATAACTATATAATTACAGGGCCGGACTGTAAAATTATGTGTGCCTAGACTGTAAAAAATAATTGTATAATTATCACACCTAGTCATAGGAGTTTAAAGATAGTAGGTACGGTGAAATTGTTTCCAATAGAACAATAGTAGCATTCCTATACATATATTGGAGAGTTACGTGTTTACAAATGTTACAAAACTTATATAGTAATAATGATAAATTGTTGTACCATTTACAGCGTGAAATATGGTTAGCGTCGAATACTCTGTAAGGGTTTAGAACTTCCAATAATGTTCAAGAAATTGTTATGAAGTCTCTGTAACTTTTAACTTTTACACTCAGAACGATTATAAGAAAGGGAAACCACAAATGCTGACATTTTGTGATGGGGAGTTCAGTAATTACTAACAGTAGTCCAGCGGTGTGCTGACATACTGCCGACAGAAGTTTCTTAGAAAACTACTCAACGTGGGAGAATGATGTCTGCTTGTAAATAACGTACCGAGAATGTTACACGTTTGTGTATTCACTTCAGGTTCTCTACTTACCTTAGGAGATATCTTAGAGCGTCGAAAATTGCGTATGTGGTTGATTTTAAATTGAAAAATATTGGTGCATAAAGACGAGATATTGGCTAGAAGACTGCACGACAGTTCCATGATTTTTTTCCTGCAGCGCTGCACAGCTCTTGGCAACACCTAACTAGGCGGTACCCTTAAGAGACCTCCTTACCCGTGATTGGAATGTAGTGCAGCGAGTTGCGATCGTTCCCTTCCCCGAAGAAACTACTAAATTTGCATTACATTCGAATACCTACGAAAAGAAAAAATTCAAACTCTATCGCCATTAAATTTAAGAGTTTACTATGAAAGCGATTGTCGGGTCATTCGAAATAGCTAAAAACTACCTTTTCAGACTGTCGTCCTGCAAAATTTACTGACCGGGTATACAGGGTGAGTCGGGAGGAAAGGTACATGCATTGAGGGGTGATAGTACTGGTGATTCTGAACAAAATGTTTCTAATAAACATATGCCCGTTTCTTAACCGTTTCAGAGAAACCGAATGAAATCAACAATGAACGGGAATTGTGCAGGTGACGATAACTCACGCTACTGTTATCATATGTTTTGTTTAATTGTGTACATTTCCTCACAAAACATGTTCAAACACTCCACCACCAACTTCAATGTATTTTGCTGCTCTGATAGACAGCTGCTGTGTTGCTGATCTGAGCTCATTAGTACATTGCTTTACTTGAGCAGCAATTCGCCTCGAGCTAGTTGTTGGGCTGCGTTCTAGTACCGAGCTTGTTGTACGGGACGTTCGGATACAACATTTACGCTGGGAAGCGTACCACAGTCACGCAATCCTGCAAACACCCTGCACTCTGCGATTAGGAAATAGTTGTTCGTACTCAGGAACAGCGGCTCTGGAATTCCCATCGGAGAAACCGTAGAAAAACATCGTGTCAGCATACTCTGCATGTGAGAATACCTGTGGCATTTTTGACTACACTGAAATGTATTCACTGTACACGTAACAACACTGTAGTTCCCAATACTAGGGCAAGCACTGTAGGATTAAGACTGAGGTAAACAACTGCAACATGCTTAGAGCGCCACTGTGTGGAAATGTACAAAATTACACGCAGCATAAGATAACAGTAACGTGATTTACCGTCACCTGCACATTTCCCGTTCCTGGTTGTTTTCATTAGTTTCTCTGAAACGGTTAAGAAAAGGGCATATGTTTATTAGAAACATTTTGTTCAGAATCACCAGTACTATCACCCCTCAAAGCATGTACCTTTCCTCCCGACTCACCCTGTATAAAGGATGGGGCTGAATTCGACCGACAAACTTCGAGGGGTGATTCCTTATGAAAAAACAAGTAGAAAATATACGGGACACTTTGTACCTAAAACTAATATTAAGGGCGGCATGAGCCCTTAAACATGGAAATTATTAAGTGTATTTTTGAAAATAATGGAAATCAAGAGGTATTTAGTGAAAAGTTGAGCATTGGTTTTTTTACCACTGGGACCTTGAATTACACATTAGAAGCACATCAATACCTTGCACTCTAATACAAAATACTAGGGCGGCTACTCTTTCATTTTACTCCACTTTTATACCATCTGGAATTAAGGAACATTTAATGTTGTTTTCTAATAGAGAAGCACGTCAAGAGTAAAACAGGTCCTCTTGTTATAAATGCGTAGGACCAACCGTTTTCGTGGAAAATACGTAACCAGTGTGGTCTACAGTAAAAAAGTTCCTAGTATGTAGGCAATACTGCATACACGTGAGTATGGCTGGCTGATGTACCCACTGCAATGAACATAAGGGATGGGAGGGAAACGGGTCTTAACATATCATCGACAGCTAAGATAATTTGAGACGGTAATACAAATAACTGAACAATGTCAGGGAACTGGGCAAGGGATCGGCCGTGACCTGTGTCAAGGGATTCAGTCTAGCATTCGCCTGGAGTGATGTCGAGGAACTATAAGAAATATAAATAAGGATAGGTGGGGGTCGGGAATCCAACACATAGACTCGCTAATACGTGTGCAAAGTGATACACTTGCACCACCTCGCTCGGTGACAATAATGGAGGAATATTGTTGAAATCCGGTATTAGAAACAAGGTTGCAATACAACAAGTAACAATTACTTGAGAACTATCTGTGTATTTACGTGTTACGTATTTGCAATACCAGTGTAGTGTATCTAGAACCATAAGGTTCACTGCATTCGCTGTTGTGTACTATAAGAGATGTTCAACATTATAACAAGTGGTAGGTCTAGAATGTAATATTGAATACGATTTCATAATATTTAATTATTATGAGTGGAAATAAAGATATCCGAGCTGAAATGTATGACATTCCACCGATTTCTTTGTAAAACACACCGCAAAACAAATAAACGGAAAGGCTTGATGGTACGTCCACTATGTTCTATGCATAGTTCACATCGCCGTACCTGCAATTGTCGGACACGTTGAAAAACCCGTAAGTTGTTCCGAATATTTGCTGCCGCTTAGTAGTATGTATTTAAAACACTTTCTCCTAACACGCTGTAACAATGTCCGCAAGTCAGCTATTAAGTGCTCGGGATCTTAGTCATCTGTGTGCTCAGGCGTTCAAGAAGAGAAAGTCATAATTTTACATTTTTGTGAAACCTTGTTAGATTTGTAGACGTTTCTTGAGGGTACATTTTTTTCTTATAGAAATTTAGTTCTGCCAGTTTTCCCACGATGGCAATTCAAAGCAAATATTTGCATGGGTTTACTTCATACACCCCTGAAAACCAATAAACATAGTGTAACGAAATAATTAATATTGAAACTACATGTACAGGCTACGACTTTTAGCGTAAAAAACCCAATGCGACGTAGCTTTGTATTTTACAAAAAATCCCCAAAGTAGCAAAAAAACTCCAAATTTTTTAAGTAAAAAAAATTGAGGATGAGTTTTCGTGTACATAAAGTTGTGGCACGTGACATGTTATTTCGTCGTGAATCATTTCATTATGTTCATTGGTTTTTCGAGGAGGGTGCATGAAGTAAAAACATGCACATTTGAGACTTAGAAATACCATTATAGGAAAACTGGCTGAGATATTTTTTTTGTAAGAGATAATTGTACGCCCAAGTATTAACGTCTACAAATCTAACACTGTTTCATTCAAGTATCTATAATTATGATTTTTTTCGTCTTGAATGCCCTTAATGACTTTATACGGTTAATTGAGGCACATCAACCGTGATTATTGTAGTCCAGTTTCAGTAGTAGTATTTTTTAAAAGTTGATTGTGGATGTGTTGTCATGGTGGTCGTCACGTCTCCATTATTCCCTACCACATGTCGGCTCGCAGACGCAAGGGCTTGCGACGCCGCGGCTTGGCAGACCGAGGAATTTCATCGCCGAGTCAGAGGCGACGCGGGAATGTCTTTGACATCCGCGGAGGGCAAACAGCGGAATCCTGCTGATCTGCTCGCTCGCATACCTGCTTGATTGCCTCGCGTGGTTATACGGCCTAGACAGCTCAATTGAACTGTGGCAAGGCGTCCGTGATTCGTCATTACCTGGCTCAACGCAGCGTTACGTTGTTGACATTACCCGACACTACTGTCTAAACAAAATAATTAGGGACAGGAACATTTCGCGAATTCAGTTACCTGCATGTTATAAGTTACTGTACTGTTCTCATTCGAGCCCCAACCATTTGTCCACTAGCTGCTACTCACTGAAAAAAAATTAATAAAAAAACGGGGCTTGAATATGCAGGTCATTGAATTCGTTAAATTTTCCTGTTCCTAAAAATAATTGTACTTTAACGAGGAGACTCAGTGGAAACACATTTGTCAAGTAAATCCCTTTAAAACCACGAATGTTGTTCTCATCAACAATACAGAGTATTTCTTTGTAAAATTACAACATATAGCCTTGGGTTAGTACTTGCAATATGGAAAAAATTAAATTTTAAGTAGTTATTTTGTTCCTATCATGCGTGAAAATTATCTTTTTAAAAATCTGTGTTATGAAATAATTTTATGTAGGCCTACAAATATTTTGAGAAAAGTAAATTGATAAGCGTGCATCTTACCCATAGACCGTCGTGACTTCTATACTGTTTGCTGCTTTTTGCTTGTCTCCATTCAATGTAGATAGAGTTCGATGACATAATTTTTTATTATTTTTTATTTTAATTTTGTTGAACATAACTGATATGAATGTACACTTTATTCAAGCACAACGCGTACTAGACGGTGTGATTTTTGTAAAAGTACCAAAATCACAGGTTGTCGTTAATTATAAACTTACAAGTTTTTCTTACCTTCTTTTACAAACAAAGTCTTTATAACTTTACAAACAAATCATTTTAGGTGGACAATTTTTGTATTTTACAAAGATTTAAAAACGAAAGAAAGAAATTCGTTGTAATTTTTACAGAACATTTTTTAGAGTGTTCAGTTAACCATGCTCGCATTTGTTATGGCGTAACAAGCATGTAATTGCTTCTACAACAATTTTATATGATTAACCATATAAGAAACGAATCAGGTATTTACTTACTTGTTCTAATAAATTTATATTTAAGTAACTGTACTAAATCCTCGTGTTAAGAGAACTTAAAATGTCATGCTAACGAATATTTGGTCTGGTGCAACTGTCAGTATGTTTTTACTGTCGCTCGAAAGTCTAAAACAATTTGTTCGTGAAAACATAATTTTGTTTAAACATAAACCACTGCAAAGTATCGTTGATGCAAAGGTATTTGACTTGCGGTGTAAATTTGTTTTATTTTTGAAGGTTTCTTTGAAAATAATATAAGTTTATTTTCAAAGAAGATTTTTTAAATCTAATGATTGTGTTAAAATACCTCAACTAATTGCACCATAAGGATCACAAATAAACTATCTAAACAACACAGGTGATGTTCTGTTACTGTTACTCTTAAACAACAATTTCTTTGCGGCAAAGAAACTTTGCTGTGGTTCACATTTAAACAAACATTTTGTTGTGGCAATGAAAGTGTTTTTAAAGTCTGCGATTCGGAAATTGTAGTTTTAATGCGGTTTGAACAACACAAAAGACAATTTTCGTTGCTGAAGAAAACCATTTTTACAATTCGAGTTTAGTAACAAAAGTTATTTTCGTGTGCAATGTAACAACGTAATATGGCGTGACGAGTACTACTGTAACCAAATAAAGAAAGAAATTTTTAAAACAAAACCGAAGTAAGGATATATCAACTTTATTAAGTGCGAAAAATATTTCTTGGGCTGCATTGAAGAGACTTGTGAGTTTTACGTAAATTTTAAAGAAGGTTAGCAAATATTTATTTTATAATATTTCAAAATATAATGAAATGTATTCTTAAAATAATTTAGAAAAGTTTGATTTTTCTGCCTTATAAATTATGTTTATTACACAGTCACAATGTTTTGATAACTCTTGTGAACGTTTTTGACTCGTCTTATTTGCCACCATTTCTAGATAACGAAACACAAGTTTCTCCAACACCAGTTTCGCATTTTGGTGTAAGCACGTTGTCCAAATCCGTGGCTTCCAAAGTTTGGTTTCCCAAACTAGACTTTCATGCCATTGTTTAAGCGGACAATGTTAAACCCTGGTTTCGCCATATTTAAACACGTATACAGTTGGCTATCCCAAACCTTTATCTCTGCGTACAAATTTATATTTTAGAACTGGCGGTGTTATGTTTTCATTTCTTGCACGCTGCCATAAACAGCATATGCGTTTATTAAAAGAGAAATTTCATGGCTTTTAAAGGAATAAACCAATCTCTGAGGTCATATGTACATGATTGCTGTTTACCTCATTTAATTTTCTTAAGTAATGTCTTCGTATGTTGAAATGAGTCGGTCACTCGGTATTCCAACTGTCTGATAATTAAATAATACCGAGCAAAACTGTCCAATTGTACGCATTCGAAACTTTTTCCGACTCGAAACAAACTCTTAGACTTTTATTCTTTGTTTTCAATTTGTTTATCATAAATAGTATTTTCACTTGTTTTGATCTTGTTCGAAGCGCGCGCATGTGTGTGCGTGCATGTGTGTGCAGAACTGCATTAATGCAAGTTTTTGAGGGGTTTACTAACATGAATTTGTTAATTTGCTTTTCAGTAACTGCGGTACGGTTGACATTTCCCTGCGTGTGCGACGCATGTACTAGCCAACATGTTTGTAATTCCCTTGCCGGAAGCAGAAGTTCTGGGTATTTAATGATTGACACAATATAGATCTCTCTGTGCCCATTTTATTGTGATACTGTGAATTCTGGGTATTTTCAGAACCGAGACTTTATGTTTATTTTAGAACCTTGTCTTAAAAAGACAAAATAAATTATCAATCAAGCTCACGAAAAAAAAAATGCGAACAGTAATTTGCATGAAGTGTTAACGATTTCGGAATATCTTTTTCACAATTAGAATATCTAGTTAGCATAAAGCATTAGCAGAAATAACGCTATTTATTTTTAAGTGACATATGATATTTTGCAAAAATAAAACTTAAAACATTTAATTGTCAAGAGTGCATATCTCCCTAACATTTTCGTCAGACTACAAGTCGCACTATAAAATGTCCCTTATTTTACAAAAATTACGTTACTCCTTGAAGTTTGCATAATACTTTACAAACACAATGCATATATGTATAGGTCTACATATATGTAATATATGGACGTGTATATATAAGACATGTATCTATATATACATATATATATATATACATTATATATATATCATATCACATGGTGACAAATTGTAGCCTATTCGAAATGTTTTCGTGAATGCTTATGTAATTTCACTTACAATAAATGTTGGAACCCCTGAGTTTTGCGACAATAATTTTGCCCCAATTTGTTTCAATGACTTATGAGCACACATGTAGTTATACTTCATTGTCATTGGCAGCGTGTCTTTGTGAAGTGATGTCTCTCACTTGACTTTGCCAATCACAATAACAACGTTACTACAACTTCAGAAGTCTGTTATTTGCCAGTAAAACCCCAAGACACGTCAGGGCTAAGACGTCCAATAAGTGATTATGAAGCAGAGCTGCAGATGTGCACATAAGTCACTGAAACAAAGCGGGGCAAAATTCTTTTCGCGAAATTTAAGGGTCCCTAAATAAATGGGATTAAGAAATAAATAAAAAAAATTATTACTTGTTTTACAATTCTGATAAAGCGCCACCATATTTTTTTTCCAATGAACTAAAAGTTATAGTGAATAAAGAGTTATCGTCGGAAGTTGTACACACTACTGGACCTACGACGGAATAATTACGGAGGGAAACGAGAATCCATTGTACCACAGTTTGTAACATAACTTGTATATTCGTGATAGCAATTCTAGAATGTCTTCTACGACATAAATACTTTTTTAATTGAAGCCTAAAAGGGTGTTTTTGTACTATAAAACCGCAGTTGGAAATTACGTAAACTGTTGACTATTTACTATAAAAAATAACCAAAATACAGAAATTGTTGGTCGCATAGATCAGTTCAGAGCTAATCTAAATAAAAACGTCAAAATGGCTTGAAATGATACAGTGGGTTGTGTGGAACCGGTGTTAAAATGTTAAATTGCTGTGTTAATGTTACATTGAAATGTATGGACCTAGGAATTTGTTTTACACGTTTTGAAAGCTAGGTTCTCTACGACCGAGAAAAAACGTTACGATCAACACTATACCGTAATTTAATTCAAATGTTCTAAATAATATAAAATAGTTCTACATCGAGATTACTAACAGTTGCAATTGCAGTGCAATTAACAGACGCGTTCAAGAGGCAAGTCATCGACAATGATTGTCGGAAAGATCATACTGAATAAAATCCAGAGGCTTATACTGCGACGAATCACGCATCAGTACTTCGCAAAATACAGCTACGAACGAGCTTGCAACAGAATCGCGACAGTAAAAATGTACCATAATAAAATGGCAAAGACCAGGATAAAGGGGGATTTTACATATTTCAAATCAATCAAGCGAGAATTAAACACGTTAGAGCTCTATACGATTTAGTCCTTCTTTTACAGAGAAAACATTTCAGAGTAAGTTATTTCGAATGTTTGCCCTCAAGTTTGATACTTAATAGATACGCACGGGAAAATAGCAAAATTAACATCTAACACACTCTATGTGCCTTGTTGTCCAACTTTTTTCAGTAGCGGTCCAGAGAATTTATTTTTAAGTTAAATCACACCGGTAGTAAAATATTCGCTTCATATTTCGGAAAAATGTATTGTCACTAGCGGTACGTAAATTTCGCAGATACATAGGGACATGCAAAACTCGCGTTATTTTCTGTCAGCTGGCTAGACTCTAAGTGACTATTGGCTCGTTCGACGTCTCCCGCTGGCAGATATTGTCGTGACTTGCCGAGGAGAATGCTTACACGATAGAGAGGCCAATCTCTGTAAAGACGTAACACACGTAAATGACAACACATAAAATTTTGTGGCCAATTGAATCGTAGATTATGCTCTGTTATGTATAGCAAAGTGAAGTTTAGTCTATTACCAAATGATAATGCGAATTTTGCATGTCTCTACAGATACATTCCAGGTCAGGTTGAACGCCAATTATGTATACTTCATTGTCATGTCTGTGACTTGCTGGCGGCTGTTACAAAACGCGTTTGACTACTGCAAGCCAGTAGTAAATAAGGAAATAGTGCGAAGGGCTGTCGCTTTCTACCTGCTTGTACGGTTATAAGCCAATAGATAATCGGTTGTGGCCAGTGGGTGTATAGGACTGACAAGTCTAGGCTGCTGCCAGATGAATCCGCGAAATTGACGTACCTCTAATTGTCACCATTGCAAATGTCAGTCAGGGGAGTGATCTAGGATACCACTGCATGCCGTTTGTGTCTTGCGGTAGAGGCGATACCGCACCAGATGAGCCGGTCAACTTCGCCCTTGGTGCCGTGCCTCACTCACACGAACACACGGCCAGTAGGCGGGCACGTTATTGTAACCGACTCGGGAGGTTCCATTGTTCGAGAAGACCTGGCGAGGACTGGTTGCACACAATTCGGCACAGCGATAACGTAACGTACGGGACCCCGCGGCTTTCTATAAAGGGACACGTGCGCGGGCGCGGGACGGGTTAAGGCGGAGAAGGGAGTCCTGGAAGGACGGCGAGGGGAAGAGGAGGAAGCCGACGCTGTGCGAAGCTAATGAGCGCCGATGAAGGCTCTCGAAGTTTAATTTTCCGGGCCGTAATTTGCAATTACCGCGGGCGCCCGACCTGCGGGTTCGGCGTGCGAGGGTAATCGCGTTAGAAGCGTCCCGCCATCAGCCCCGGGGGGTTTATGAATGAGGCAGAAGGGAGGGGGGACACTGGAGTCTTTGTGATCCCACAAGTGCCTCAGGATCCAACTCGCTATCCCTCCCTACTTCCCATCTGAAGACATCATAATATCGCGTCGCACCTTGTTCTTCACGTACGACTTATAAAAATCCGCCCTTTTTTACCTGGGATCTGTGGCCCATTTAACCTCATCAGTATGGATGTTTGATTTTCGCGAAAATATATTGTACCTGCTTTCTTCAGTGTCTTGTGAGTATGGACCCCTATTTTTTCGCGAAAAGAATTTTGCCCCACTTTGTTTCAGTGATTTACGTGCACATCTGCAGTTCTGCTTCGTGGTCAGAGATTGGATATTTTTACTGTCACGAGCCTTGGGATTCTACCGACAAATCACAGACGTGTGGTGTTGTAGGAACGATATTGTAATTGGCTCAGTCAAATGCGATACGGCTCTTCACATACACGCAGCCAATAACAATGAAGCAGAACTGTAATGCACGTAAGGCACTGAAACAAACTGGGGCAGAATTATTTTCGCGAAAAACAGGAGTCTTTACTTAAGCTCTGTTTAAAGGTCAATGATATGATGTTTTTATCTCTCGGCGCCTTGAAATCCTATCCGCAAATCGCAAACGTGTAGTGTCGCATAATATCCCTATTCCCACAACACAGGATGTTCTACGGATATCACGTAAATGTTTGTAATGTCCTAAAAATGTCCCGGGCATCCAATATAAATGAGATAATGTAACATACGTAGAGCCCACGATTTATTGCGGAAAGAATTCTGCAACAGTTTTTTTTTCAATGCCTTATGTGCACGTATGAAGCTCTGCTTCATGTTTACTGGCAGAATGTATTATTGCACAGACGTGGCACATTTGACTGAGCCAACAGGGACAAGGTTACTGCGACACCACACGTCTGTGATTTGCGGGTATAACCCTAGACGCTGAGAGTTCAAAACAACCAATCACTGGCCATGAAGTAGAGCTGCATATGTTCATATATGGCATTGAAAAAAAAAAACTGTTGCAGAATTCTTTTCGCGAAAAATCGTGGACTTAAACATAGATATATAATTAGATTACAATAAAATAATAGTTAAAATACACTAAATAACATTAAAACATTAAATTTAAGTATTTATTGAGCTGTCATGACCCTTGGCAAACGCCCCAAGTATATCCATTGAATATCTCTATCCACAAAGCTCAGGCGATCATAGGGATATCCCGTAAATGTCTCGGAATGTCCTAAATATATCTTGGGTAGCTTATGGATATCCCTAGGATATTGCAGTAGTACTTAAATTGGGTTTAGATTCACAAAATTATGAAACATGGGATGCTTAGATAACAATGAGGTAATGGTTAAAATGTTCAGGTAAATAACATGAACGTAATTCTAATGTTTTGAGCTGACAAGCGCGTTGGTAATTTCCTCAATTATATCACTTGTATATCCTTTGTAAATCCCACATGTCTCCCTTGGATAACACTTAAGTTTAAAAGTTGTGATGATATTAAATAAAATTTGAACTATCACCAGCAGAAAAAGTTTGCATCTGAAAAAATGTATCCCTTGAGTAGTAAGTATAGATCAAATAACGAGGTAAGATGATTTTTAAATATAGAGTTAAAAATGTTTTTTTAGTTAACTGTGGAAATAAAATTGGGTGTTTGGCTAAGCACCTGAGAGGGAAAATTTTTTCGAAATCAACGAAATTAGAAATGGCTCGGAATATAAAAATAGTCAGGAATGATCGCCGGGACTCAAGATTTGAAGGAGAACGGTAGGTTGACAAGAAACAATACTTAGTTCACATTTTTATATATTTTATCAGTGGTTTTTCAGTACGGAATTAAAATGTGGTGAGTGACTAATAAGTAGCTGTTAATATTAAAATCTCGAAAGCATAAAGATTAAAAATATCTTAGGAAATATACAAATCATTGTTTTAACACTGTTGGCATTATAAAATTAAACGTCAAGTTATATCTTCATGAATTCGTTTGAAACTCGGTCGTAGATGGCCGTGGTTTCAAATAGCAACAACTGATATACAATGCACGACTATGTTTTTATCACGTCAAAAAACTCTAGATAATTAGTAGTTCTGAATTTCCGCTTTGGGCGCTCGTTTACATTTTGAATTATCATATGCTTTGATGTTGGTTAAACTGGTGATTTTAAACTTAGACGTATAATAAACTTATAAAATATATATTAAACACTTTAACATATCACAGCGGACCTGTTACACTAACGTAAAAAAGTTACAAATTATTTTAATTTCAGAAAAAAAAAATTAATGACAATTCGCGCTCGTGATTTTCATTTGCATACTAGAACACAAGTAAACTGGTATAAATAATTTTAAACGTTATAATAATGATAATTTTGTTTCGCGCATGCATACGCCTGTTGTCAATTGACGATATACAAACTACAACCTTACACGTCAGAATAACTTACGCCAATACCGTGCGTTAGCTCATGCGCAGCGGTAGTTATCTCTTGGGTAGCAAGAACACTTTGTACAGTACTCGAATCTTGAATCCGTATGCAACTTGAAGCCTTGTTTCCAATTCGTAGGGGAATTCCAGGACATCTGCTTGAAAATCAACAAGGCCGGAACGAGGAAGGGAGAGCCTACAAAATTAGACATTTCCCGATGTTCCCGCAACAGACGGCCCCTTCGTGCGCTGCGGTGACGTGGGGGTTCGGTTGCTTTGATGTGTAAATATTGTCAGGGATAGTTGAGGCTTGGCGATCCTGTCCGGCCTGCTCCGAGAACCCTTGAAGCTCACGACCCCCTCCGCCTTCATAGCCAGCACCTAAACCCCGTCCTTATTCTCCGAACCCCTTCCAGGGACTTTGCGATTAGCGGTCGCCTGTCCCCGCATCCAGCCTTGCCAACTCCCAGAGAATGCCAAACCGCCCTCTCCAACCCCCGGACCGAGGGTAGCCGGCCACTTTGCTTTACCACGGAACACCGACCGTATCCTAGCTCCACCTCACCCTCTCCCCTCTCTCATCCCGTAAAACCACCACAATCCCTTAACGCCGTACTAGGCAAGTTGCTGACAAGACTCGCCACGAGCTTGTGGAGACTCTCAGATGGCGAGCTCTGAAATCGGATCAGCGTACACTCGGTGTTGTGTAGTTACGTTTCACCGGTGATCATTCAGTGGGATCTGCTCTTCAAGAATGAAGCGAGAAATTATCATGGTCAGCTTACAATTGGTCATTTATTATAATAATTGTTACAATACATTATGCAGCTGTATATGCTGTAAGGTCACAAGCTTGTTACTGAGCAACTCGCAGGTTGGACTCTGAGTGGTGGTGGTTGAAACTCCTGCTTAGGAGAAGGTCTGAAGATTATCTGGACGTAGATGGTCCAGTCTACCCATAGTGGAGTTCCCGTCAGTACTCACGGACTCGGTTTGAGATTATGTGGCTGCGTTCTCCCATAGGAATGTGGTATGACCTAATGATGGACAGTCCCTGAGAAGGAACGATGGTCTGGTCCGCCAAAAGATAGGACTCGTTTACGAAGCGATTTCGAAGAGGTTGGATAGTTCTCAAACATGTTGGTTCCCTGTGGTACAATCCTCGGGTGTTTCCGTTGCATGGTAAGATGTTTTTTACTACCATCCACAACGATTAGAAGGGACGTATCTGCCCTTGTCTGAAGGATTTTATTGCTTCCGTCTAAGCTTGGTGCAAGATCTGGAGTTAGTGGTATGGTGAGCCTTGCCACATAAAGCCTGGGACATACCTGGATGGTGGAAACACTTTCGTAATAAATATCTCGTTCTCACCCCCTTTTACAATTGCGCAGGTGGGGAAGAGAGCATGAGACGGGGCCATAGATCCTGAAAAACATGCATGTGCTGTAAGGTAAGATTGTGTATTTGGACCTTGCATCTCGGTGACAGCGAGTTCAGTAGAGAAGGCAACGCACAACTTTATCAAAGGATAGGAAATAGGAGAGGAACTGGCCATGGCATTTGCATTCGCCAAGAGTTCGGCAAATTATTGAAAACTGAAATCAAGATGACCGGTGTCGGGAATCGACCCCGAGTACTTAAGACTGCGAGCGTTGACGTTGCCCCACCTCGCTTGTTATGGGCTGTATAGTGATAATATAAAATTAAGTTTTATTTTGACCTCATGCTAACTTTAGAGAACGGATAAATCCACACATTGTATTTAATGATGCCTATTGGCTTGTAAATCGTAAAATTGTTGAGAAACATGTTTTATTTTGAACGGAGGCTTTAATGATAAGAATTTTGGCTGTAAGCAATGCAAAATTTGTAAATTTAGTTAATCTATAAACAACTGAAGTGTTTTGAAATGATGTTTGCTACATATTTCTCGGAATAGTTTTTGCTGAGTCATGATACAAGTGCCTATTATAGGCATTACAGGCTACAGTTATTTTCATTCATTTTCTTCCAGTGATCGGAAAGTTATAAATAAAAGATTGTAATTAATTATATTATAGTTCACTCGTACCCTACAGCAATTGTACGGTTACTTTGAAATCTCGATTTTTTTGTATATGTCGATGCGTGCAAAACAAGAACAATACATGTGTAAAAGAGAATATGTACGTTAAGCTCATTATTTGCAGGCGATAATACCGATCTCTATGTGATATATTTTTGCATGGAGTTTTAGTAATTTATTACGTCGTAAACGATTTGCCACCCTGTGAATTATTATCCGTAGTTAATCGGATAAACAGCTCACTATTTCCTACTTTCCCAATTTTCTAACAATTTAATTACGTGTCTACTGATGTGGAAATTTAAATAACAAGCACTGCCTTGATAAGCTGAAACTGCAAAACTTCACCATTATTATTCCGTTCCTGCATCCCGTCTACACAGTAAAAATATTTGTACTGTTACCTGAAAAAGGTTGTAAACTAATGCCAAAGCATTTATTAGTCTGGGCAATACAACAAGAATGTCGCAGGTCATTAATTAGTCGTAGTATTTTAAGTTTCTACTGGAATGAGTGTAATTTAATATCACTGAGCAGAGTGAACGATGTAAAAAAAAACTTGGTTGGCCTGTAATATTTTCCAAAATATATTGTGCTTTTAAAAAAACTTTCTTGGAAACTGGTTGCCAAAAAATTGTTTTATGTTACTACAAATAATTGATAAATGTAATAAATTGTTAGTTACTATACTTCTGCGGTATTATAAAAAAAATATTGTAAATATACGGAAATATTTGTATATTTTTAAGCATTTCCGGTTAATTTTACATTAGGCACAGGTGTCATAGTTGTAACGTTAAAAATGAATGATTTGGAAACTAGTTTCCAAATAATTTATTTTGTCAAAGTACTTTTATTTCACTAAGTACGCTAAATATAGCACACTAAATAGCGATATTATTTTACACAAAAGGGCTTAGAAAAATTATGTGAAGGAAAGTAAATGTACGTTTCTTGAACAAGAGTATGTATTTATTTTATAATTTATTTAAATAAGCGGACGTATTAAAATTATATCTGTTTTGCAGGACATTGTGTTAGCGTGTAATTTTCAATAATGTTGAATTATGAGATTTTTTAAATGTCTGTTGGAATGGGAGTTTATAGTTAGAATTTATTGGTTTGTGGACATGCTCAAATTTTGCTGATCAAACCTGTGTTGAATGACAAAGTACGAAAGCGAACAAGAAAAAACAAATATAAAACACACACAATAATAGAAAAAAAAAGCAATCCCAGAGGAATTCTGTCATTTTTTTAAAATAATTGTTATATTAGACAACAAAGAATTCTAGATATAGAATTCAGTCGAATATCGACACGACACTCAGACACAAAATACAGACACAAATATAGAATCAAATTCCCAATATGAAAAAATATAGAAATAGATTAAAAAAAAAAACAGTGAACAGTGGACAACAAAGACAAGACAATAGACAACACAGCACAAGTTAAAAGCAACGAAAATATGCAATTCCTCTGGCATTGCTTTTTTTTATTTTTGTGTGTGTTTTATATTTATTTTTTCTTGTTCTTTTTCGTACTTTGTCATCCAACTCAGGTTTGTTCAGCAAAACATGAACAAAGGCGTATGTCCACAAACCAATAAATTCAAATATGTAGAATGATCTTGGCCTTGTAAACTATTATAATTATCTAATACAAGCTTTAACAAAGGGCTGTTACAACAGCACGTATAAAATGTTGTTTTACGACTTTCTACCCCTTCCCCCAAAGGTGACGTAAATTATTTTTGGTATGAGTACATAAATAAAACTAGTAGTCCGATGACAACGTTACGTTACCCATTAGGACTCAATTTATATTCAGCAAAAGACTCAGTATATATAATGTAGAGTAACATTTAAATACATATGTTAGGGGTCTGCAACCTACATCATAAAATAACGTTAATTATGGCGTGAACCTGGAGCAGGGTTGCCAAAATACTGACACGAAACAGTGCCCAGGCCTCCGCAACCCCTCACTGGTCCCCGCGGGGAGTTAATCCTACTCTGGGTGACAACTGACTGTGAGGTGGAAGTGCATGCCACCCGATACTATTAATTGGCCTGATTCTGTGACGTCTAGGTCAGAGTCACAGTTTCAGTTTTAGCTACAGGAATTTGTAAACACTATCAGATATTTCTTAAGCCCATAGTTACGGTAATTAATCGGACTGGAAGCATTTATAATTGAAAATTGCAACTTTTAGGAATAGGTTTACCTAGCAGTAACTTTAATGCCCTTGAGTTGGCAGATAATTTAGGGCGAGCAGTAGGTACTTATGTAGGTTGGCCATGTCAATTATTGACTTGGGACTATTTCCCGGACTCTGTGAAATTGCCGCATGGCGGCGCTGCGTATGTGGCAGTGGAGGATATGTTATAAAGTCGGGGACATATGTGTGTGAGGGACGGAGCCAGACGAGTGAGTCAGTGGAGATCGTAGGTCAAGTTCTTCACCCATTATCAACGGGATTTGTACTGTGCCAAATATATTGCTGAAGTTTGGTTTTGAGGCCATACTAAAGAAGACTTATTTTTTGCGAAACGTCAGTGTTGTGCGGAAAGGCGGAAATAGTTGTTGGATAATACACGTTGGATTTATGTTGCTGCATGGCAACTCGATCAATGAAACGCTGAGACAAACAGAAGAGAAGACAACGTCATCGGAGTACGAGGAAACTCGGCGACAGAGGTAGCGTGAGATTTGTTGCGACTCTTAGGGACGTAGGACGCGTTGAATATACCAGCAAGATACTGTTTATTACCCTGTTTGGAAACTTAAAAGCTCTGTTTCCCTGGTGAAGAGTAAAATTTGTGTGTGATCACAAACCATTTTCAAGTAGATTTTACCGTCAAATTGCTCATCCATGAATTTGCCTAAAAATTATTACTTCGTTTGAACTATGAGTTTTATTGCTAATTTTAATAACATTTGTGACTGGATGTTTCATTGAGTATTCTGTCAAAGGCGAATTTAGTAAATATAAATTATTATAACAATTTTTGGTATTCAATTACGTTATATTAACTGTTTTATTACTGTTTACGTGCGAAAACCAATCGAAGCAACTCTGATATTTATGTAGGTATGCGCATGTGAGTGTTCGATACAAAGTTAGACTACATCCTGCAAGGTGTTAAAATGCATATGTTCCAAAATGGTTACTGAACCGAGGTCTATGAATTTGAACCCTTTGTATGAGGTATCGCATCACATTCACTGAGGAGTTAGAAGAATATTCTGGATCGGGTCTTGTATGCCATAAATAGGGCGGGCGATGGCCTTGTCAGCAGTGATTATATATATATGATTGGCCGTGCATGCCGGTGTACGAAAGAGGGACGCGAAAGGACTAAGCATCGAGAAGAGAGGTGAAAGAAGTGCGTCGCTCGGTGAGAAGTGTGCGTCGTCTTGATTTCTAAAGAGAGAACGCGAACTGGCGTTTGCGTCGGACTGATGAGAATGTTAGAGCTGTGTGACGAAAGATGATTATCGTATTTAGTGTGAAGTATCAACAATGAGCCCCATTTTTTTATTTCAGGATTTAAACTCCTATTACAGCGTGTTGTAATTTGAAGACTAACTTTCAATTAAACCAGATATTAACCCACTCGTTCTCCAGTGTTTTAAAATATTAAAGACTGTAAGTACAAAGTGTAAATATCAAGTCTCAAGAACTATGTATTAAGAAGTAATATGTCATATGATGATTAAATAAAAAATTGTGGACATACATAATTGCAGTGTTGTGTTATCCCTGGAAACCAAGAATGGGAAAAGGAAATCAATAAACAAGAAACAAGCTCATTTTGAGTGTACTCAACACAAACAAAAATAAAAAGGTAATCAATATCATAAGGAATTATCAAATCGCGAAGTAAGTCGTTGTGGGTTTTTTCATGTTTTATTTTCATATATAATGTATGTGTTAACTGCGGCCTGAATCAGCTCGTTTCCTTTATAGTTTTTCTTCTTCTTTCGCTCTTGGTTTTCTGGGATGACAGCGTTGCAGTGGCGAATATCTTCAATGTTTAACTTAATCACTTACGCGTACTGCAAGAATCTTTCTAAGACGTTATGTGTCACACGATGTTTCGTCAGTAATTTGCTGTTAGTTGTTTAAATAAACTCTATTGTTTGATGAGCACTTAAAATTAATGCTTTCCTTCATAATCGAGTTGGGTAAAATCCAGATTTAAAGTTTCCAATAACACTATCATAAATAGGTGCTTTGTCCTACTGGCTATCTTGCTACGATATAATACCTTGGTGTTTCCAGTAATGCATAGAAAAATTGTTGACAACTATGCTATTTGGAGAACAAAATAAAAATAATATATATATATTCGAAATCCATCACACAGGATGGGTTTTCTAACTGAGGACGAACCGTAGGAGACGATCCATGAGAGGGTAAGAAGCTAAAAAGGTAATCGACATACGGTCGGAAATACTTTCTTATAGAGTGGTACACCCACTTACTTGAATGTGGAGATAAATTTTCTTTGGCAGTGTAGGTTCCAGGGATTGAAAGCACACGTGAGAATACACCAGGCAAGGGCAACCTGTGAGGGCCCTTGAAAAGTATCTGTATATACGATGGTTACAGACACTGAAAAATCGCGAAAATATTTAACCATTGTCTTCAATACCTCAATCGTGATATATGTGAACAGTTTTTTGGTAAATCACACACGTTCTGTGTTCAAACTGTACAGTTATTATAGGGTCTGTTGCAGATGGACACAGTGCTTCATATAAACAGTAGCCAAAATAGGCTTAAAACCTTCAGTGTTGTTCATAGCATGTTGGAGCCTAGCAAACAATCAAGTTTTCCCGCGATTTACCAGTGTCTCTAATGATGGTATATCGCGAAAATATTTTGTGCCAACATACGCTTGATATCACTGCGTTTCCTGTAACATATGTGATTTGATGATAAACGTCTGGCACAACGTAGCTATCTGCAGACCAATAGCAGATATTAAATAGCGGGATTCTTATTGACTCAGTCAAATAGCGTAACAGCTCCAAGTACAAGTGAAAGCCAGTAATGTTTTGTTAAGCTCAACGCACGTTGAAACCCAGTAAACAGATAAGTTTTCCCGCGGTAAACCTTCATCTCTAGGTATCGGTAGGGCCAGTAACTTTTCGCGAGAAGAGTTTTGCGCCAGTTTGTTGCAGTGCCTTACGAGCACATCTGCAGTTCTGCTTCACAATCAGTCACTGGACGTTTTAACTCTCGCAGGTCTTGGGTTTCTACCGCAAGTCGCAGTAATGAAGTTCCGATTGGTGCAGTCAAATGAGACACGTCACTTTATAAAGACACGTTGCCAATAACCATGAAGCAAAGCTACCGATGTGCACGCAAGGCACTGAAACACTAAGGCAAAATTATTTTCGCGAAATGTTCATGGTCCTAGGTATCGCGTATGCGGAGCCCGTCCCGAAGACCGTGACGCTATTCGGTCGCAGGAGAGCACATTTGAATGTATGCGTCAGTTGCTACTGCTGCCGCGCCGTGTAAGCATATATTTGCCCGTGGAGGCTACATCGAACATCTTGTCTAATGGCGGCCTCATCGCAGATTATCGTGCACTACATTGCACCGTACAGGTGTGATGAATTGATAAATACCCTGTGGCATAGACACCATTGCAATTCCGTATAATATTAATTACTACTTATCCGCACATAGATCGTGTCCTGCACTTTGTCTTCACTGAGTAAACTCACGCTATATATGTTTGTTATTAACATCAAATAACTTTCTTCTGCAGCCAAAATCACTCTTAGATACTTTTCATTCTGAAAATATTCGCTGTCCCGTTGCGGCTTCGCCCGCGTGTACTATAGAAAAGAGTAACTAACTTTTAATTACGTATTAATTTATGATGTTACTATATTTTCTGTATATCTTTAAATTGCGAATTACCGTAAATTGGTTTGCATATATTTACGTACGCAAACTTCAAAGAAAAGAGCATGTAAATTTTTCGTCAGGTTAGTTTCATTATCTCCAAAAAATTATTCTACAGTTTTTCACCCTCTTAAATTTCGATTTTCGAAAAACCTTAAAAAATACTTTTTTAGATATTTACCTACGCAACTCTTTGAATCACAGAGCATATTAATAGCTTATTAGGTTAGTGAGATATCGTAACTAAATACAACACCTCGAATGAAGTCGAGATGATAAAAATAAATAATTAGTGAAGAAGACTATCTTCAACAACACTGAAAACGAAATCATAAACCATCAGCACACCAAGTTAGAAATACATAACAGAGTATAATACCTACTCAAATTAATTAAAAAGAAAAATCAGAACGAAATAAGAAGCAAGTTATAAACCACAAAACATTCACATATTTCAAATAAAAGAAAACATCGATCAGCACACCAAGCTAGAAGTACGTAATGAAACACTACACCTCCCCAAATGATGTTCGAAAGCAAAGAAATATGAAGCTAGCTGTTAAATAATACGATAGTTATAACAGCTTTATCCAGTCCACTTCGCTGAGCATACTTTAATTGCAGAATCTCTTTGTTTTTAATTTATCTTTATTTCTCTATGATATTCAATAACTGTCTTTTGTAGAGCAAAAAAATATCGATTTCAACTTTTGAGTTATTTCTTCGTGGTCAATAATCACTTTTCAGGAGTTCTGAAACATTTTACTATTTTTCACACCCGCAATTGTCGAATTTAGAAAAATTCGGTGTTCTGTTTTGACATTTTCGTAAGCTACATTTTAAAGCAAAAACCACCTCGATATCTTACATGGTTCAGAAGATACAGATGTTTAATTGAAAACACGTTTCATTTTTACCGGCTTTCAAGGACGAATTTTGGAAAAATCCTAAAGCTGATTTTTAGACATTTACATGAGCACTATTCTGATGTGAAGATCACCTCGATATCTTAAATGGTTTAAGAGAAATAAAGGATTTATTGAAAACCTATTTAACGGCTTTTCACCCTTCTGAATTAAGTTTATTTTTGTTTATTTCAGTATTGCTTAGAAAAAATTTGTTGAGACTTCATAGTATTCGTTGAATACTTACCTTGAAATTTTCGAACTCGTCATTAACCCCCCGCCCCCCTCCCTAATGGTTGTTTTTTAATTGGTGTTATATGTTTATATAGCCTTTTAGTTGTTTGATTAGACGTAATAATTATTTAATACTGGTGTTCCAAACAGACATTTATTATTAAATGTGTTGAACTATGGGCGGTGTTAAATAAGCATTAGGCGTGTTCGTTCTCAGGATTATGTGTTATGAAATCGAAATTGGCGTAAGGATACAAATGAATTGAAACGTGCAGACATTGCCTTGTATACCCTGTCTAGATATATTTTACTGTTCCTTGTGTCCGCTATTTTTGTGTGCTATTTGGCAACACTGAGCGGGAGCAGACTGCTGTTTTCGGAGGGGTTGGCAAAGTGTCACCATCTCCACTCCTGAATGGAAAAGGTTAGTTTTGTAAAAGGTGTCGTGGAGGGGGGAGGGAGGTTTGCACAATTTCTCCAGGTCCTAGCGGAACGCACAGCCAGGAAGGCCTCCCTAATGGCGAAGAAATTACTCGGATTCGGAAGTTTATGTACTCGGCTCCTGAATAGCGCGTGTGTGCGTACTGTTCGCAGCAGCAAGGCGGAGCAGGGGTGGTGCGGCGTCCCCAACAAGAAAGTTTAATCGCGATTAAATTACCCGGAATCTCGCGGGATGCAGGGGACAGTTAGCTGGGAACGCGTAACCCGAGAAAACGCGTATTATCCCGCAGTCCAAAGAGCGTGGTTCTTGCTCATTAGGGCCATAGTCGAGTAGCCGGTGTGTATTATTCACGTGTAATTTTCAAACCTTTTTTTGTGTACTCCTTTGATAATGTGAGTACACGTGTGTGTATGCGTTGGTCACTCTACATGGAAGATCTGCTATCTACCTTAAGGGTGTTAAATTGCGATAAAGTCATAATTTTATATCTCTATGAAATAGTTTTAGTTTTGTAGACGATGCTTGTGCGTAATGTTTCCTCTTACAAAACAATTTAAGCTTCCATAGTTTTCTCATAACGGCGCGAAGTCAAAATATGCTTTTTCTGCTGCCATACATATAGTGAAAACCAACTGACCTACTTGAATTAATTAATTCACTGTGATATTACATCATATGAGCTATGCAATGAATTATTTAAATGACCATAACGTAGTATTTCGAATTTAAAAAAAATCGCAAATATACAGGAAAAAGTTGAAAATTCAGAAATTTTTCACGGGATTTTTAAAATGTGTTTTATTACGTAGCCCGGGCATGTTATTTCACTGAATTTTTTTCACTTACGTAAGTGAATGGGATTTCACTAAATGCATGGCAGCAGAACATGCCAATTTTGAAATTGACGGATCGTTATGAGAAAACTATGAGAGTTAAAATTTTTTCGTAAGAGGAAACTATACTCACAAGTATCGTCTACAAAACTAACACTATTTCAAATAAATATAAATTATGATTTTATCGCACTTGTAACACCCTTGAAAAGAATTGCTCACAACCACATGTACTGTAGCTTAAAACTCAGGATAATTTTTAACCCCTCGTTACAAAAGAACAATTTAAATATAAGTAACCGCATAATTTTTATGTTTTGCCTCGTGTAACATTCTGTATTCTTAAATTTTTCGCCGTTTTTAGCTTTCAAGAAAAAATGTCGAGAGTAAAATTACTTTACATTAAATGTATTTACCATTCCTTAGAATTGATTGGTTTGTGGACATACGCCTCTGCTAATGAATGAAGTTCGCTGGAAATTCGCCTCTCGGTGTTCCGACCAGCTGTGTCTCAGCCTGAAGACGGGAATAGATCGCAATTCCCGAAACGTCGCATTTTTCGTTGTTTTTAATTTTTGTTGTCTCTTGTCTTTTGTTTGTTGTCCACTGTTCACAGTTTTTTGTCTATTTCTATCTACTTTTCATTTTGGGAATCTGGTTCTATTTGTGTCTGTCTTTTGTGCCTGGGTGTTGTGTCGATATTCGACTGAATTCTACCTTTAGAACTCTTTGTTGTCTAATGTGTGTGTGTGTGTGTGTATATATATATAAAAAACTGACAGATTTCCTCTGGGATTGCTTTTTTCTGTTTTGTGTGTGTTTTTTATGTCTGTTTTTGTTATTTTTGTACTTTGTCATTCAACACAAGTTTGATAACAAAATCATGAGCAATGTCGTATGTCCGTAAACCAATAAATTCTAATTGTAAACTCCGATTGCAACAAACATGAAAAAATATCCTTAAACATTCCTGTTGCACAGAATTTATGTTTATGTTAATTACATGAATTATGTCGCAGCTAGTACATTTTAGTATACGACGTGATAAAATTTCATCATGCGTTAGCACTCGGATGTCATGTATGTATAGTACTTCAATGAGAAGATCTAAATTCATATGTTTGCAACTGTGGTTATTGTCTTGTTAAAATCATAATGACGAGAGATATAAATGTAATATGCTGGAAGGGAAGTAATCCTCAATAAGGTGCGAAAAATGACGTGGGAGGAAAAGTACTTACACAAGTGTTTCACGTTCTATAAAATGTAATTAAGAAGTTAATTAGTGTAAAGTAGTTTAATTTATTGTAAGAAACGTTGACTTCAAAACAATTAGTAGCGTCCGATATTTTATACTTTCATCCCTTGCTCGAAAATGTTTTGCATTTAACTGTACATTTTTAGACTTATAATATTGTTATGAACGTGAATCTTTAAAGGTGGCTTAGACGAGTTTTATTTTCTCTTTACTTCTTAAGTGTCGAAATTGTTCGATTTGGCGTGGAACGGAAGTAAATCACTTTCAGTAACTTTTCGTTAAAAATTATTTCGCAAAATATTTTGATGGTTTTGAACCATTTTATCCTTTCACTTTCGTAGACGGCTACGCTCTTCTTTCTGTCGCTTTAGTTGAAACAATTGAACTTCTAAGATCCGGATGTTTCCCCGACCCTTTTACCATCCTGCCTTTCCCCCGACAAATATTTATTCGTTTTCGTTTCTTTTAGCGGACACTGTAGTCAGCACGAATAAGGGGGAAATAAAAAAAGGGGGCGATGGTGTTGGTAACTTTTTTCCTTTCTTTCTGGGCCTGCGTTCCCGTTTCGTTCTTCGGAACTTGGGACGTAACTGCATCCGGCTGCCCGGAGGAATGAAGTTGTACATCCCCTAGGTGTAAGTTCACGTACACGAAGTTTCCAGCTCTGCGCTTCTCCCTCCCCCGCCCTTGATTCTGCTAAAATTCCCGGAGAAGAGTAGTGGAACGCGTGTTGCGTAGGAAGCACCCCCCCTTTTTTTCCCCGTCCCATACCACACTTTTCTTCAGTCGAGCTTCCACCCTTAGCACGTAAAGGGCGGAACGCTGTATTTAATCTGACAACTCTATGAATATTTTACAGGACGAAAGAGCACGTGGGAAAAGGAGGGAGGCAAAAGGAACAAAAGAAAATAAATACGAGATTCTGTTCTTGTTCTTTGTAGCTTTTTTTTTTTTTTTTTTCGTGAACCTACGCCCTATTTTTTTTTAAACCTGCAAAACGAACCAGACGAGTAAACGGAAACAATGTTTCCTCTGTAAGATTCGTATGTATATATATATTTTTTAACTTGTTATTTCGCAAAAGATGACGCGCGCAGCTGAAAATGGCAAGAGTGGGGCTGGGAAGCGAGAGAGATTAGGGATGGACCGACATGAAAGGACTGGGGAACTCTTAAAAAAAAAAAGTTGTTGGGTTGGTTGGGGGTACAAGGCAAGAACGAAATGGAAAGCAGAAGGGGTTTGTATGCCAGCAGCTGCAGGATTTTATTTGCAAGGGGATCCTTGTCTTGTAGTTTATGACGGAAGTTGCAGCTTTTGGGGTTGGTGTGCGGAGAAAGAAGAGGGTGGGGTGTTCGTATCTGTAGACTAGGCTTGCACACAGGGGATCATTCATCTCAGAATTTTTTCTTCTTCCTTAATACTCCTATTCCCATTAAACGGTTCATCATCCAAGAAACAAAATAACTACAATATTAATTACAGGCGTGCATCTTCACCTCTAGAAAAAATAGTTTTCCTAATTTTCAAGGGAGAAGCTACTTTGTGACACTGATAACCGGTGCCATTTAATGAGAATGTGAGGCTAGAGGCAACTTAAATGGAGCCTTCTGCCTCCCCCTCCACCTAGTTTTTTCCTTTTTATACACAGCTATAATTTCTAAGGTATGGCATATTTATCTGCATATTGACGTGTAGTCACTAATATAATAATTACAATTACATGTACCACATTAAAATGCATTAAGTTCACACAGAAATATTACAGATATATAAGCGAGCAAAGTAAAAATAATGTAAGTTACTAAAATGCAGATAATACAAAACTAATGCTTCGTATTGTTGTGCCACGTATAATAAAACGGCAGTCCATTTAAATTATTAATAATTGATTTTTTTTTTTAAATTCAAAAATGAGTCCTCCTAGAATGGGAGGCCCGGGGCAAATTCCCCTCTTGTCCTCCCCCTCCCCTTTTCTAGACGCGGCCGTGCTGATAACTGTAGCAGTGATTTTGTGATGGAAAGATATTTTAATGATTAGATTTCATTCAGTGTCTTCTATGCACATTTACAGCTCTGCTTCATGGTCACTGATTGGATGTTACAATTCTGACTTGTCTCGAGGTACTACTAGCAAACCACAGACGTATTATGATTGGTGCAATCAAACAAGGGGCGTGTCTGAACAAATACAAGCTGCCAATAGGCATGAAGCAAAGCTGCCTATGTTCATGCGAAGCATTAAATCAAAACGTTGCAAAAATATTTTCACCACAATCTCGTCACTGTAAAAAAAATGTGTAATTTTACACGAGTGTACGTGGTAGCACAATCTCCACACATGTTCTTGTCATTTTACAAACTTATACCCGTATCTTTTTTACCGTACATAACGATACAAATATAATAATATGCATGTATAATAACAATGCCATGGTACGTGTATTTTAACACACTGTTGTGTTAAATAACCCGTGCTTCAAAGGAAAAAGAAATTCCCTTTGAAAATACAGTTTTTTTTTATTTTTTTATTTAATGGTTGTGGCAAGCTGGTGCAAAGTTTTCGATTACTTCTGGAACAGTAATGTGAACTATAAATAAAATATATTTTTATTTTCTGAAGTGATTTGTAACTTACAAAGTAGTGTTAGTGACTTACAATTATTTTTATCTAACGATTGTTTCTGAACCTGCGAGGATTCGAACCCCACGACCTTTGAGTTAGCAGTCAAGTTAATAACCACGAGACCACTGATGGTTGGTGACCATTGTAGTGACTTGGGATCAATTCAATCCAAACTAAACGGCAATCTTAATAAGTTGTTTTTGGCACTTAACTTGTATTATTTTAGCCCACTGTTCACCAATTGACAAGGGAAAACATTTTCCTCTTTCTTACTACGCGCATGTTTGCTGAATTGTACAACTAATGTATAGCACACCCAGTAATTGGGTTATGGTTAAGCTTATTATACCAAGTCAACTGCCATATTGAAAATTAAGTTTTTAAGTAAGTTTATGTTAAAAAAAATAATTTTGTGTAAAAAGACTGAAACTTTGTTTAGCGAAATTATTTTTGAGATGAACATATTAAAACTTAATTGTAAAAGGCTGGAGTTAACAGACACGGCAACAGGCTTTGATCACTTTTAACTGTAAATCTATGCGAAAACAGCATCGCTACAAAATATAATAAGTTTGGGTGTTAGTAAAAATGTTTTATAAATATGTGGTCATGTACTTCAGAGAGTGTAAAATTGTTCATTCTTTCTGTTTAAAATACGCTTAAATCTTTTCCTTGATATGATACGCAAGTTACTCGAGTAAATTTGTAAGTGAATACATATTTTGTCATTTCAAACAGTTTTACAATTGAATCAGTGCATATATACAAAGACAGTGCGCGGTTATAAAAAAAAATTACGTGTAGTATTACAAGATGTCATTGTATTTCTATACACGTACATTTAAAAAGTGTAAATTTACTTAAACTGTCTAGTAAATTTATCTATAAATTTTGTTTTAATCAAATATCTGTACATATTTTGGATCAGTAAGAAAATCTGTGTATAATTACACTTACTCTCACTGTATTCCGTAATTATACGTACAAAAATGTTAAATTACCAGCTATTTGTACGTGTATATTTACACTTTCTTTTACAGTGAGCTCTAAAGATAACAGTAGAATGCTCGTGCTTGTTTTAATGACGAGTCTTCTAAAACAGCAGAAGAATAGATTTCAAATTTGGGTCAAAAAGTGGGGTGTCCATTCATTTTGTCACTTAACGAAGAAAATATTTAAACTTAATTAAATTTTCTTGGACTTTGATAACCAGTGAACAATTTTAATACCGCGAGAAAAGTGTAAAGTACAGTTTGGTAAATCAGACTATCACAGGCTGAAATAACTTATCTGTATTCAGCCTATTAAACAAGACTGATTTTAATTACTATATTCGTATTCATTAACAAGGTAGAATTTATGTAATCTGTGGGAACGTGCTTAAATTTTCCATATGGTGAAAGTCTTCATCCAGTAGCGTACATTCAATGACACATCTGCGATCATCTTTCAGTTTTTCCTCCATCCATTTCACAACCCCTAGCAGCCGCGCTACTGGAGTTCGCGAAGAGCAGAAGCAGAACTTAGCCGTCACGCTGTATCCCCGAGATCTGCAGGGGGGAAAAATAAGGGTAGTAAAAATGAGAAATAAGCTGAGGGAGTCAGCCGGCATTAAGGGGAATAATGTCGGCACAAATCTTGAAGGCCGCGAGGTGGTTGGGAGACGGAGAAGTGGCAAGGGGGAGGGAAGGGAACAAATTATCTTCATAAAGAAGGCTGGATAAGGGCGGACGAACTGAGTCGTCCGCTCGTGGGAGGCGGGTATTATGAAGTGCTGTGACGCCGTCGCAGGCACGAGAAGATGCCGTGACACCTCGGGGAAGAAAAGTGGATGCAAAACTAGGGAAGAGTGGGTAATGTGCGTCGTGGAGAGAGTGGTGAAATGAAGATTCTATTATAAACTTCCCACCCTACAAACAGCTTTATGTTTCTTCCGTAACAGGAATTACTCTGTGACGGGCAGAAATTATACCATCAGCTTCTGCCACCTAGTCCACAGTATGTCGAGAAGTTTTGCTTTTTTTCTGTTGTGCTTATATGTCATTCTTTTGAAAGTCGAGATGGCCTGACGTTTATTTCCAATCGGTGTAAAACTATTTCACCAAACTGATCACTGAATCATCATATCATCTATGTAACAAATAATTAGTCCAATATAGATGGATGATGGAGAAAGGACAGCAGAAGTGAAATGAGATATTGAATGGACGACTTGAAAAGAGGCGGAGTTTCAGTCAAGTGTGGGAAACAATTCCTGTCTCCATAGATACCACAGCTGAACATGACCTTCATTTAGCGGTTTGGCGTCAAATGTCCCGGATGAGATGAATGTCGAGAAAATTATTATTTGTTTGGAATTTGCCGTTTTTTCAGGTAAACATTAATCTTATGTATTTGCGTATCTTAACCATGAATTAGAAACTACTATTTTTTACCCTTGCGTGCAAATCTATGAATGCGCATACATTTTTCCTTTCTGCAATTACCAACTAACAAATCAGCATGTTTGTAAACAAGCTTTGTTTCCCACAGTACTTTTCTCCTACGGTGACGTCAGGGGGCGTGTACTTCAAGTCGTCCATTGATGGTGGGTCGGAAAATACTTGGTAAAAAATTCTTGGCGATTAATATCGCATATAGATTTCGGAACATCGTGTTCTGTTTTAATTGACTGCGTCATACATACCACAAAAATAAAAACTGCAATATTCAAAGTGACGGTTCCGGCCATTCATATGTGCATGGCAAATTAGTAGACAAAATATTGTACATAAGCCCACAAGAAAACAACTGTCGGAATGAGATCACGAGGACTCACTGGCTACGGAACTGGACCTCTCTCTACATCAACTACTGCAGATAAATCTGAAGGACTTGACAAGCACCACTTCACGAGGACGTAGCCTCATCACGTTGCATCCACATGTATTGAAGTACAGTACTAGACATCTTACTGTAACTATCAGAGTACGTCTCGCTGCCATTTCTACCCAACTTTTCCGTATGTTATTCTGTATTTGTCGTACTTTCTCATCATCCATTAAAATTTGACTTGTCTCAAGAACATCCTGTAACTATCAGTGTTAACAATTTATTGTACCCGAGCAACGTGATACAGAGTAAAAACAACTGAATTCTGTACGGAAGGTCCAGTATTAGATTCCCAGTCCGCCATTATGAGTTTCGTGAAATCTTTGCAAGAGTTGTGCAACGGGAGTGCATGACTGGATGTAGTTTTGGGACGTACTCCGTTGGGTTGAAGATGTCTATCGAAGAAAGTACAGAAGATAGGAAAACATAAATAAGCAGTGTATGCTATATTCAACAGGATACATACACCACATAAAATTCCATAAACATAATAGTGCTGAATACAGCCAGGATGACCATGTAAGAAAAATTAAGAAAGAAATAGAAATTCAAAAATAAATGCAGACAACACATGAAGGAGGCTTCTTGGGAAAAGAACAAATAGGTAAAATATATGGAACACGTTGTGTTGTATTTTTGTGCTCCAAATATGTTTTTATGTTGGTCATTTTCCCAAGCAGGCCGCCTTCCTTTATTGTCTGCTTTGGTAGTGTCTGGTTTTTGTTTTTAATATTTATTTCTCCCTTAATTTTTCTTTTTGTTGAGCTTGTTGTATTTGACCTGACTCTATTTATGGACTTTTATGTTGTGTATGTATCTTGTGGCCAAAAACTACTCTGCATATTTATGTTTTCCTATTCTCTGCTGTTTTCTTTGACAGACATCTGCATCGCAATGAAGTGTGTCCAAAAATCTGCATCCAGTTATGAGTCGGGTGTTATGTAGATTTTGGAATCACTCCAAGAATATGCTAAAATGGTTAAATGCGTTCATACCCTGACGCACGTGTACCGGTTCCTACACCACTGATGTGTTCGTTCCGTTTATAAAGACGTCGCTGTCGAAGAGACGTTAAACCCTATTGGACAACTAAACCGAGTGATGTGGTGCGAGGGTAGCACGGTGTACTAGCATTCGAGAAGACCTAGGTTTTATTTCCACATCTAGCCATCCTAACTTACGTTTTTCATAGTTTCTCGTAATCGCTCCAGGTGGGTTCTGAGTTAGTTTTTCTGCATACACTCTAAAAAATAGTTTGTAAATTTACCAGATGTGCGTGAAGGAGCGCTAAGAAAGTAGGTATGGTAGAATAGTTTCACAGACATCCACGGCAACTCTCCTAGACCTATAAAACAGTCAAATGCATACTAAAGTTGCCAGACTTGTATTGTAACAACTGTAAAAGTTTGCATATTTACAAGACGGAAGTATGGTAACTGCTCCATACTGCGTCTGGGATAATAAATTCCTAAACATTTGAGGAAGTTTTTTACAGTGAGGCCACGGCCGATTTCTCTTTCACTTTCTGACCTTGTGTCAAGTTATGCGTAACTGTCTTAAATATCTTCGATATCGACAAGAGGTAAGTCCAGTTAACGCATAAATATCTACATTTTACTACAATGAACGACAGTGTAATACTATTTGTCACGACATAACATTACACACTGCCTGAACTTTCATTAAACAGTTTTCTAACTTTTCAAACTTTAACAGAGTCAAAGAGGTGACCTACACTTACTTGAAAACACTTTATTCAATTTGTTGGGCCAGCTGGTAAGTTTCTTTCCCTTCGAAGTTTATGGGCATAGCGGATACAGTAAATTTAATAACATGTAACCCAATTTGTAGTTATTGTGTTACACTACGATGCCAATTTAAACAGCCGAGAAAATTACACTATTCCGTCGCACGATAAAGTGTTATAAAATCTCGTCCATAGTTAAAGCAGATCGCGTGATACGGGCCGAAATGACTACATTTACGTCACAGATTTTACGGCAGCAGACCTCGTATTAACTGATAGAGACTGCTGATCTCAAGGCCGTAAGCGGCGGGTACAGCTGTAATTGTGGCGCACGATACCGTCAATGTAAAACCGCAGTGCTTTGTGGTGTATGCTTAATGGTTATCGATCAGCTTCGTACCTCGAAAAAGCCGTTCCTACCGGCGTCAGTTGGGGGGACGCATTTCTGGCGAAAACTCCGACTGAGCCGTGTCTTGTACGGGACGACGAAGTTGTCGTACCCGGAGACAGCACAATTACGTCGAAGATACCCTGAAGCCGAAGATACGAGCGAAATGTAAGTGCTACTGTCTGTTCATGGTCAATTGAGCACTTTTGTGTGCCCTGTACGCTGGCGCTAAACTCATACATTTCCTTGAATGTTGAGGGGATTGACGTAAGTTACGCATTTTATTGTGATCTAACGATTCCTGCAATTGGTATTATAAAAAGAACTCTCTTTTTTTTTAATACGCGATTGCGAGCGATTGTTGCTGTGCTGTAGCACCTCTCCCGCTCCCGTAGTAAAACAAAAATAGAAAATAAAGCAATAGCTATTGCTAAGAAACATATAATAGACTATATTTTGTGCCGGAATTAATTTGAGGTGGTAGTTTTTTATTAGTTTTGTTTTCGTGTAATCTCTTTTTGATTCGCCTTCATTTCTTTCCAGAACTGTGTGCATGTTAAATGTTTCTTAACAGCTTGTACTAGCTTTTCTTTGTTTGCTTTTGGTTTTATTGTATGTACGAAAGTGTTCAGTTCGTGTATTTTATTTTTAAAATTTGATACAATAAGTGCATATTTGATTTATCAACATAGTTTACGTTACACAGTTTGTATGTCAACTTTTTAAAATTTAATTAAGCATAATTAGGCTCCCTGGATATATATATTATGTGTATTACAAAAATTAAAGCAATAAAATTGATGTGGTTTTTTCCTTACAGTGAATAAGATGCTCGATACTTGAATTTGTAATGCCTTAAGGTGTATGGATTCATATTTGAAATGATTTTCTTATGGAGATCGGAAAATGAGCATAATTTAATTTTGTCAGAAAAGCAAAAATGTTCGTTACCAAAAATCGTTTCACTCAAGGCATCCGATAGATCGTAGCAGTAATATGAGTACCTCAAGTCATTACGCGAAGACATTATTTTTATTCTCACCTTCAGTGATAAAGCTCTGGTGCAAAAATAATTTGTTCTGAAAGCATGCGTGAACTTTTAAAATTGTTTTGTTGTCAGGGCTCATAAATTCAAGCTGGGGAACACAGAAGCCACTCTAATAGGTCTAATGTTCAGTTTGAGGGCGTTCGCGTGGCAAAAATGCATACTTTTTTATCTGAACGACATAGTGGTCGTTTTATATAAGTTACTCGTGTCTACAGTTTCCACCTGTAAAGATTTTTGAGCTGTCATTTGTCTTCCCATATCGGTATGTCAAAATAAAAATTTGCATGTTATAGAAACGCAGAAGTAACAAAAACCAAGTGACTTATAGAATGGAATAATTTATACTGAATTTGAATGTTATGGGCCATATGCTAAAATATTTAAAACACACAATGAAAGGCCTGTGTATTTAAAAAAAATTCTGAAAAAGATAATTTCCTTCATTTCTGGCAATTTTTAAATAAGACAAAAGGACTTTGTTGAGCGTTAAAAATATTTTAGTATATGGCTCGTACTGCCTTATTTCAGTGTAAATTATTTCATTCGAGTAAGTAAGTTGATAGTTGTTATTTATATGTTCCCGTAAATTTTGACTTTGACGTGCCGCTATGAGATATATAAAAAAAAAAAAAAAAGAAACAAGTGGAAAATGTAGTCACAAGTAAAGTCTTAAAAAACGAACGCTATGTCGTGCAAATGTAAAATTGTGAATTTTCGCCACGTGATCGCTTTTAAGCAATTTAATTTCCTACGCGCCAACGCTCTTTAAGGGCGCGATTCACCTCAGTTTCAACGTCTTTTTATATTTTTACATTAGTACCAGATATTTTTTCTTATTTTAAACATTAATTGTGAATCTAATTTCCTCTTAGAAAATAGTTGTATCTCTCATAGTTTTCGCGTATTGAGTCGTAAACGTTAAAATTTGCACTTTACAGTTTTATGTACGACACTAAAACCAACTGACATATCAAACCGAAAAAATTCACAGTGTATAACAATTTTATAGTTTATGATTTGACATACATAAAAATTAATACATTTTTGTATTTTAAAAAATATTTTTAAATTTTTATTTCAAAATTCAGCCTACAACATTGTTACACACTGTGAATTTTTTTGGTTAGGTGTGGGTCAATACAGTTCATATTCAGAATGAAACACGGTTTGTTCTTTTGAAGCCGTTGTTTTCCTTAGCCTTGAAACACGTAGTATTCATTTGTTGGAATTACAGGCAATTCCCTAGTTTTACACTAAATTGTCTTTTATGGTGAATTAAAATAATTTATTTTCTTTTTTTTTATAAATATACACCCACAAAATACTGTTGCATTTTTTTACTGTGACGATAAAGCTGTAAAAGTAAAATTTTACTTTTATCTAAAAATAACTAATATCATCTAACGCTATGCCCAGAAGAAAAATGTATATAATACTCTACACAAAATACGGCAAAAAATATTAAGCAGATGATTAACAAAATATCTAAGATGTGTATGATGCTTTTAGTGGGCGTGAGTAACAAAATGGGAAAAAATTTTTAATTTGCGAAATCGAAAATTAGATATCGCAGAATACCTGAAAATTGGAATCAAATACAACTTTAATTTAAGATAAGGTCAGCAGCTGTCAACAGATATACAAAAAAAATTGATTATGTAGAAGACCCTAGTGAAGGAATAATCAGTAAATATACAAACTGAGACGAAAAAAAATCACTTAAACAAACAAACAAACTGCAGATATTTATATTTTGATAGTTGTATATTTGTGCCGTACAGTAGTGTTTCCTAATTTTATTCACCATAAAATAGACAATTTAGTGTAAAACTAGGGAACTGCCTGTAATTCCAACAAATGAATACTACGTGTTTCAAGGCTAAGGAAAACAACGGCTTCAAAAGAACAGACCGTGTTTCATTCTGAATATGAACTATTTCAGCAAAATTCACATACCTGTATTGACCCACACGGTTTCGCATTAGACGTGAAAATACCGCAGTACCGGACCTTTTTAAAAAACAAATGATAAAGTAATTATATCATTGAGCAAAACGTTTACCTTTGTCTCGCACGCAATCACTGTATTTTTATTTGAAATTATTTATGTGGTTAAATATAAGTATAGGATTATTTATTAGGCTGTGATAATATTATGAATTTATCAAGTGCGCTCATATATTTGTAGTAATCGTTAACTTTTTCTGCTTTCCTTTTAGGGTATCGCATGCTAGCTCAGTCTTCACTTGTACTCTTTACATATTCCTTTTCACTGGAGGACGAAACTGCAGTGGAAGAGATCCAAAGCTGCTACGTCCGACAGATGAGCAAAACTTACGAAAATGCGTGCTGAGTACTGTGGAAAAGTTCTTTTCCAACTGCGCGGTTACAGTTTTTCATGTCAACGACACTGTTTCTGCCAACGACAGTGATTCTGCCCGCTCCAGTGTCACCCATCTCCCGAAGAACATCGTGACGCCTTTCGCAGACACGTCGCTGCTTGTTAAGACGGTTCTTGCCAAAATGCAAAACAGCTTGAAGCGCTCTTTTATGGTGGCTGGGAGTGGTTTCTGGCGAACACCTCGAGGGCCATACTTCTTCTCGAGCAGCTACGTCGTCGTCATTGCCGGGCCGCTCGACGAGCAACATATAAGGCTGGAGCACGAGATCAACGTCTCCACGACGTACTCGTCATACAACTCCGTAGCCAGGTGGTTAATAGTTGCTCTGGCCGACACAACCGATGCATCAGGAGTTGAAGAGAGCTTGGCTAGGAATTTCACGGTGATATGCTGGAAGTATCGCATTCTTAACGCTGTCGTCCTCGTAGCGAAGTTGTCCATCGACGGGGCTCTGCCTGATTGGAATTTTTACACATGGCAACCTCGCTCCTTGCTCTCGGGTTGCACCCGAAGAATCGACGCCGTGGAGCACATTAATACGTGGCTGAGAAGTAAGGGTGGTATGTTTGGTAGCAATCACCACCTGTTCCCTCATAAATGGCTAAAAAGTTTTAACGGTTGCCCAATTATAGTATCTGTTTCTGCTAACCCACCCTTCTCTATACCTTCTTACAACAAGAACAGAAAATCGACAGTTGGAGGGCATAACCAAGTTATTAACGATTCAGAGGGTAAAGTGTATGAATCGGGAATCGAAATCTATCTCATTAATTTTGTAGCGAAGTACATAAACAGCACCATTATGTACCGCGAGACTAACATCACAAACGAGAAGTACGCCGACTTGCTCGCCAAGAGAAGTGACATCGTTTTGACGAGCCACGTGGTGCCGCAATATGCCGTCAAATATTTACAGTTCACCAGCTCCTACTTAATCGAGAATGGGATGTGGATCGTGCCAGCTCCAGGAGTAGTTTCGAACCTCGTGACACTAGTGATAATCTTCACCGTCGACCTCTGGCTGGCGGTATTGCTGTCGATAGCCCTGGCTGTGACTGTGACCTGGGTGCTGGCCAAGAGCGCCCTCGAGGGCAGGGAGGAAGAATGTAAGTACTACGTCGGAGGTTGCACCACCTTGCTATTGGTGCTGTCGACCGTACTGTCGGAGTCGCTGCCGAAGCTGCCGGCCACATCGGCGCTTCGCGCGTTCTTCCTGTTCTGGGTGTTCTACTGCACGGTGATAGGCACCGCGTACCAGTCGAGCCTCATCAGCGCCCTGACCAACACGATGTACTGGCCAGGAATGTCAACCTTAGAGGACGTCCTTGCGTCGAACCTGAAGATAGGGCTGTCGCCATCGGGAGCGAAGATTTTGAACTCGAGCGGAGAGCCGATGTACATGGAGGCGGTCAGGAGGCATTTCAAATGCGAGGCCAATGCTTGTTTGGACTACGCATTAGCTAAAGGAGACGTCGTCGTGATGCTCGGCCGCTTCCGGACCGAGTACCTGTTGTTCCAGAAGTTCTCGAAGAAGGGCAGGCCTACCATGCGCATGCTGGAGAAGCCGGTGTTGACGGTGACGATCAAGATGGCGATGAGGCGCAACAGCTTGTTCTACGAGTCTATCGAGCGAGCGATCAGTTGCGCCTTGGAGTCGGGGTTGGTGAGGAAGTGGTGGGAGGACACGCGGCGGCGCGCCCTCGAGTTCGCGGACCGCGAGAAGGCGGAGGAGGACGACGGCGACGAGCCGGACATTCTGACGCTGGTGCACGCCCAGGGGACGTTCATGCTGCTGGCTGTCTGCCTACTGGCGTCGTCAGTCGCCTTCGCTGCGGAGCTGGTCGCGTACAGACTGCGGGTCCTGCTCCCCACCTGCTCGACGACCAGCTCGCCCCGTCTACATCGGCGCCGTGGTCGCGCGAACAAAGATGCTTCGTCCAAGCCATGGGTTCTGATACGGTGAACTTACGTCCAGTTCGCATTGAAGATCAACATTTATTGTTAAGGCTGTGTGCTACAAGTGCCCTTATATTATTATAACCAGTTAAATTTATTGTGAATAGATCTTCACCCACTTTGTTTTCATTGCCATCTGTAACGCGTCAATCTTAACAGTTAAATAAAAAAAATACTTATCCCCTAGTGACATAGGTTACACAACCTAACAATTATTTCGTTAGAAATAATACTCATTTTATATAGATGTTGGCCTGTATATAACCATTATTAATCTGTCGTAAAATGATTTCCTTGTTTCTAAGGCGAAAGGCAGTATTTCCCAACTATAATAATAATATTAAGAGTTGGTGGACCTGGCGCGTGAGCCATACTGTAGTGTTTACGGAAAGTACTTTTTCTTGTGTTAACAGTTGAAAGTGTTTGCAATGTATTTATCTACAAAAAGAAGACACACTTAAAATTGTGTCCTTTTGATTAAAAAAATTTCGTCCACTGTTTAAAAATATTATTTCCAAGCTCCTCAAAAGTGCTAAAAATTACTTTTTCACGTTGCTGTAGCTGAGAAGATATCAACCATTTTCCTGAAACAAAATCGTAGGCACTTTCCACAAAAAGAAAATGACATGGCCATCTATTTAAGTAGCATTGAAAACACATTCAACGAAAACACAGCACACTTGTTTGGTCTTTCACGCCTAGAGTCGATGAGGTGTTTGACGGACGTGTTATTCGACTTATCGCCTTCCTCTTTTACGTGCGTCAGGCGTAAAAAATGCTTATATCACTATATCTTATGAGGTGGTTGTATTTCTTATCAAACCTTTCTATGTGTATATCTAATTTCGAGATTCTGTACCTATAATAATAAGACAGATGTTTCCTATAGTACAAAAATGTATTTACTTACATGTTTGTTGATGTGTTAGTGTAATTTATTCCTCTTTTATATGTAAAATATACTGGGACGTCACCATTGAAATACTTGCGTTTATGAAATACTCTAATAAACATTAAATGCTACAAAATAAATATTTCATTGTACTTTTTTACATTTTGTATTTTATAATATTCTTCACCCAGTACACCCAGTATGGCATTAACACTACGCCAAAATTGGAGGAAGGGGCTCAGTATGCATAGTTAAAACCTGAACCCAATTAAAATCTGCTCAGACCTCAAATGCACTAAAAAGTGTACTTAATAAGCTGTTACGAAATAACAGCTTGAATTTACCGTATACAAAACGATGACTAGGAAACTCGTAATTTTTTGTATTATGCCTGTGTGTTAATTATGAGAATAATTACGAAACCACTTTCATAACTCCCTGTTTTAAACTTTTTTGGCTCTTTCAATGTTCACTGCTTATCTGCATGATGTTACTATTAAATGAGTAACGTATTCGCTTCGCCGTAGTTCTATGGCGATTTGTAATACGCATATCAAAATACTTCACTTAAAATGCAGGGAATCGTCGAACTTAAACCTGTAAAAGGGTTAATGAAAGTTGAAACGCCTTGTTTGGTAATACAATATATTCAATCACAAACATTCGTAATCAATTCCAGTATTAATTGCACAGAAATCGTTTCGAAAAACAATTTCAGTCATGTGTTTTTGCTAAATAAACTGCAACAAATAGAGTGTTAGTTTGGATCCTGTGATACAATTTGTAAAAATTTGAAGAATAAATTATTTTAGTTGAAAATTCAACAGTAGTATGATCATTCTCTATGTTCATGTAAATTATAGTCATACAACCATTTGTATTTGAGCTTAAATTTTAATTAATACTACCGACACGCGTTTGTAACCTGAAACCTTATTATAAGCAAAATATTTGGTAAACCAAATATATTCTGCTACTAAAACAGATTAAATAGGATATACATTTTTCAATCTCTATGTGTGAGCGTTAATTTATTTACTACATTTTTGTAAATATATTTTTACATTTACATTGCAGTGATATGTCAATAGTTACTTCTGCAAAGCAAGGGCAAACATTTCATTTGTGAATTAAAATGCTTAAACACTAATACTACACCTACTTTCTAAATACAAGTGTAACCATTTTTACGACAATTAGTATTATAACTAAAATATCTATAGCAACTACTACCACAGCAGCTACAACAGCTACTACCACAGCAGCCAAGGCTACAGCAGCCACTACCCTACATCAGCCACTTTGCTACACACTAACTTTTACAGCAGCCACCACAATAGCAGCTACTACTACAGCAGCTAATACTGCTATATTGGCCACAAGTGATACAGCATTCACTACTACAGCAGCCATTACTACAGTATCTACTAACACTAAATCAACCACAACTAGTAGCTACTACTACACTTACCACTTCTTCTACTAGTTACCATTACTGCTACAGTTACCACTACCACCGCAACTACTACTACTTCTACTAATTACCGTTACTACTACAATTACCACAACAACTACAGTTAAAACGGTTACTACAATTGCTACTATTACTACAGTTACCACAACTATTACATCTTCCACTACTACTACTACTATTACTTACTTACTTACTACATTACTAGACTACCGGTAGTGCTACTGTTACAACAATAACTTCTGCAAATACAAATTTTACAAATACAACTACTACTCAATCTATTTCTTATTACAATTACTGCAAATAAAATATTTACGTATAGTTATAGCATAATCAATGTATTTGAATGGATCATTAACCATAGATACGAAAGTTCTCTAATATAAGCAAAGTACATTTTTTTATGCACAGAGTATAAATGTTGTAAATGCTACTTGGCCCAGGGAGAAAGAAAAGTGACCAATAGGGAATATTCTCCAGCATGCGGTAGCCAATCTGAAAGGCCCTTGCCTAGCCTGGAGAAGCCAGTATCGAACCAAATGTGTTCTCATAAACAGCACAGCACACTTTGCTTCTGTAGATCAACATATAATGTGACTTCAGGTACCACATAAGCAAATTACGTCAAGACACAACACACTGGAGTAGCAGACTTGGTTTCATTGTATGAGAAATGTTTCACAAATATTCTGAAGGCTGTAACAGAGGACATACTAATAATTAATAAGTTTGTATTTGGACTGTGCAAAAACATTCCCAAATGGTTTGTTAATACAAGTGCATTTCGAAAACTCGTTTTAAGGTTAGGAATTAGTATTTGAAAGAGAATATCTTTCATGGAACTGCCTAATAAATACACTTGGTTGTGAATATATCTGTGCAACCTATAAGTTGGTAGCAATACTAAATTTATCCAGCAAGTTTAAACTGGCCAAGTTGGATGTTCATTCAGTGACAACGTAGTTACGTAGTTTTTTTTAGTGAAATATTGCGTAAAAATAGATATTATTCTTAGCTCGCAAGTTAAATGTTCTGCCTTACTTATCATTGGCGTAGAAACAGTTTTGAGCCAACGTTCACTTTTATCTATGTATATATATATATATATATATATATATATATATATATATATATATATATATATATATATATATATATATATATATATATATATAAATGAAAGGTGACTGACTGACTGACTGACATATCAAAATGCAGCCCAAACCACTGGACCTAGAATCGTGAAATTTTTTGTGGGGGTTCCCTTCAGGTCGTAGGCGAGCACTAAGAAGGGATTTTTATAAATTCGACCTCTAAGGGGGTGAAATGTGTTTCCGAGGGAACGTAGATAGAGCTCGAACCCGACGGCCAATCATCGTGATTTTTACTTTAATAGGACACTCGTAAAAATGCATATTGGCCAATTTAAAGATTTTTCGAAGTTCAACTTTTAAGAGGCTGAAAAGACGTTAAATGTGTTTCCAATCAACTATTGATATCTATCGAACCCTTCGGGATAGAGAGTTAATATTCACTTCAAACTTGCGTAAATACCCAAAAAGTAGTTTTAGGTTTTTTTGAAATTCGACCCCCAGACAGTAAAAAAGGGGCAAAATGTGTTTTAATGAATCGTCTTTATCTTTGAAACATAATTGGCTATCGTCGTGATTTTAACTTTAATTGGTTACTTTTACAAATGTCTATGGCAGGACTAAAAATCGTTTCGAAATTCTTTATTTAAAGGGGTGAAAATACGTGAAATGTGTTTTCGATTATCCTTCCATATCTATCGAATCAATCGAGATATCGAAGTACTCTTTGCTTTAAATTGGTGCTTTTGTAAGTATCC